>JBBMKC010216214.1:0-12588 GCA_037834085.1 Bipalium vagum | reverse complement strand
TTTCATGTAATTTTTATACTAATATAATTGTTCCTTCGGCTTCATTCTAGATACTTTTTGACGTCACCACGTATTTTGAATAATATCATTTATGTATCACATTTAAATTTAGATAATAATATATTTAAATTATTATTAAATAACCTGAATTTTAAAAACTTGTATTTAACATAAATAAAAATAATTATTTTATAATTTTTCATATAAATTAAAGAACAAAACTGGATTCAAACCTTCAAAACTTATTTTAAAATTAATTTGAAGTATAATTTTACCATAATACTTTTCATCTTTGTGAGCTTCATTAGAACTCAACTCTTTAGGAAAAGACAAATTTTCTTCTTTAACATTTATTTAATTAAAAATCTGCCAAACATCTGAACATTTTAAACAACCTGAACTTTGACATAATTAAATATCAACAATTATTTATTACAGGGTTATGCAGAAATATATAGAAAATTATTCAAAAATATATAGTGGAAATGTACACTAAATAAATTTTTGTCTCGCCAAGGCATTTTTTATAAACTTCCTCATGTTACGAAAATAATCACTTAAATTGATATCGTCATTCATGAGTACTTGGGTAATCAATTCTTATAAATCTTCCCGATCTATAATGGTTCTCATGATATTTGCGGTGGCAGAAATCTGTAAGCAATACCTCGTTCTGTCAGCAGCTTAATACCGTCTTTGCGGTGATAGAACCTGTAATTGACCATTACCAATACATACCCAGTATTTCGATCGAAATGATTGCATAGTTTATCACTAATAAAGTCCATAAGCCTGTCCCCATCGAAAGATCCGTCTTTGATTTCGAAGCATGAAATGTCTGTAAATTTGATTTAATAAATAAACAGATAACAAATCAATGAAACCTGTCATGTTAATAGCAACCATACAGCTGATATTTTTGGCTGACTAAAATGGAATGAAATTCAAATAGAAACAGTCGAATATTTTTTCTATATTTTTAAATAATTTTCTATAAATTTTGAATAGAATTATAAATATATTGAATATTTTTCTATAAATTTCTTCAGAAACCTGTAATTTGTAATCATCTCAATATTTTAAAACCAATTGATTTTAAATTTAATAAATCAATAAGTATAAACAATTTTGTAAAAAAATTACTTCCCATTACAATATTTTATATTGTAAGTAGAACAAGTTTATGCGTTCTGTACAATCTGGTCTATAAATTATTAAAGAAAAGTCAATAATTGAGATTACCGTATTTTTTGCTAAAATACGGTACAAATTAAAATTTTTAATAAAATTGATTTGATTTTTTTCTAATTAAAATTAATAATGGGTGATCTAAAAAGTTTTCACCGTTCTTTTAATTTAAAACAAACAATTTTTTCACATAACAAATAAACTTTACTAAATCAAATATGTTCCATTTTATTCTATAACCTTTCTTCATTTATCTACCAAAACCATGGTTCCATCACTGTAAAATTTCGGAGATTTCTGATTGAAAACTACACAATGTACTTTTTGTAGTCTTCTTTTAAAGCCAAAGTAACTCCATTAGGAAAGTTCTGTACAGAGCAGAACAAATGTCAGTCTTTAAACTTATAAATGCTGTAATGACTTTGAGTCTTTTAAAAGTACATATACAGAGTTTCCCATAAGTCCCCGCGGAAAGTAAACTTAAATATTTCTTAAGCAGATTGAGATATTTATTCGCTTGCTTTATAAAATTAAAAACAAATCTTTTAATTTTAATTCCATATAAAAATATTTACAATTGTTCGAAATGACTACCATTAACTGATATACATAAATTCACCCTTTTTACAATATTTAAAAATACGCTTTTGAAAGTTTCTGTGGTAACACTTTTTATTTCTTCGGTGATTTTTGTTTTCAAATCGTCAATATTTTTGATTTGTATTTTTTTCAAATTTGTATATCTTATTCTTTAAATGGCCCCATAAATAGAAGTCAAGAAGAGTTAAATATGGTGAACGTGGAGCCCATCGAATTGAACCACCTCTTCCAATCTACCTGTTCGGAAATGAGCGTCAAGATACCGTTGTACATCTGTTGAAAAATGCGCAGGAGCCTCATCTTGCTGAAATACCAGATACCGTACTTTGTACATTTTCCTCACTTCAAACATAAAATAGTCTTGAAAGATAATTTTGACCATTAACAGTCTCATCTTCAAAGAAATACGGACCGATAATTTTATTTTTTGACACAGCACACCAAACATTTACCTTTTGGGATTTTCTAGCAGTTTCAAAAGTAACATGTGGATTACTTTCTGACCAATATCTCACGTTATATTTATTGACCAACTCTTAAGGGAAAACGTTGGTTCATCAGAAAAGAAAATATTTTCCTGAATATCCACATTTTCTAACATTGGGACCAGGATTTTGCACATCTCAACTCTGTCTTGCAAATCCTCTTCATGTAATTCCTGCGTGACCTTAAAGGTGTTCAATGATAACTGTTATCTCATAATTCGATGGTTTGTTGTTCGCGAAATGAAGCAGGTGGTTGCAACAGATCGAACACTACATTGTGGGTCACTTTCAATAACTTCACTCATTTTCTGAACTTCATTTTCAATGATCAGCCTTGGTCTTCCAGCACGTTCACGATCTTCCATCGAGTCAATCTCACAAAAACGATGAAAAGTCTCTCTTTTAGCACTTTCACTTGATGAGGGTTTTTTTCTGGTTTAATAACACACAAATTGAGTTGAATTTGGCCATTAAAAGTAAAATTTTGATTCTTATCTTCAAATCAAGCGGCATTTGCTAAATCTAATTTTAAAATATTAAAACAAAACTAAGACTTACATACTTTAATATTATATAAATAGAATTTTCAATCGATTGAATCTAATGAAAGATATTTAAGTTTACTTTTCACGGGGACTTATGGAACACCATGTATGTATACCCGAATGGCCTAGCTAATCGATTTTCTTCGATGAATATCCTTAGTTTCTTGGAAAATAGAATATAATACTTTTGGGTTAAACTTAATGAATAGGCTGCTATTGACAATTTAAAAAAGAACTGAAAATTATTTCATTTAATATTCATCATTTAATGAGCCTAAGAAAAATTTACAATTTTAGGACAAAATAATAAAGGAATAAATTCTGTCCGTCTCATTTAAAAGGATATTGTCGGCCAAAATTTTCATTTTCAATTACCTATGTTCATAAATATAATAACTAAATATTTATACATATTCTAAATATTATTAATATTAATATTAACATTTCAGTTAAAATTTGGTGTTTAAGAAAAGTTAGTTTAATTTTATCTTTTCATTTTATTTATTTTATCAATATTTCCTAATATTTATATTTCTTTTTAAAAAATCAAGGTTTTATCAATAATTTAAAAGTTGTGTTAATTTTTTTTTAAAAATTCTTTTATTATATGAAAAGAACAAAAGCTGTTTTAAAAATAAATCGACAAATAATTCTTTAAAGATAAGATTGTTGAAATAAAACTTATAAAAAAATTCTTCTTGATGACAAAAGATATTATAAAAAACAAATATTTATATATTTTGAACAAGACTCCGTAGTTTTATACTTAAAATAATTATTAACTTAAGTTGGATATTTTTTTCATACTGTTTTCTAAGAGCATATACATTCTTTTTAATCTATTAGTAACCAAATTTAATCAATAAAATACTTTCAATTCTGTTTTCCTTTCTCTGCCATTTTGTTTAGATGTATAATACCAATAATTATTAATTAATACCAATATGTCTTTTAGAATGCGATGCATTTCTAAGAAAAAAAGTTATTCTCTAAAGATGTCAAATATTTTAACTATGTCATATTTGTTTTAGTTCATTGTTTTACTGGCATAAATATATGATTTTTTAAATATTATCATTATTTTCAAATAATTTTAATTATATTTTACCTTTGTAACCAACGGTTATACATATAATAATATAAAACACATCTTTATCAAATAATATTATTCATATAAACAACAGAAAAAAAATACACCAATTTATTTTGATTACAGAATAATTATTAAGTTTATTAAATTAATATTGTATGATTTCAGTAAATTAATTTAAACCAAACCATTTAAAAATAAAGTAAAATTTTGTTGGGTTTGCCAAATCATATCTTAGTGTAGTAAAACTTGTTGTCCACAAAGAGAGACTGGTTTTGGTATTATTAAACTAAACAGGGAATTGGAGTTCTATGATTAGAAATTGGTCAACGACGGAGTAATCGACTGGCGAATATATAGAAAGGGAGATGTTTGGGAGAATGCAGTATAAGAAATCTATTGATTAATTCCTTATTTTAGTTATTTGATAGTCGAATATTATTTTTTGTCAGAATCGGTCAGTTGTAAAAAGCCATTTTTTTAAATTGTTAACTTTTATTTTACATTATGTTACTGGATTCAACTATGGGTCCTTTGCGATTATAAGTTATCGGTTGGGCTTTTCTAACAGCCCAAGGACCCAACACCAGCACACGGTGAGAGCTTTTGTTATTTTCTTTTTTTTATAGTTAATTCAAATTCCATAACTAAGTAATCATTACTTTTATATTATTAACAGTTTATCTATTATTTGATTTGTGTTCTGAAACAATCTACTGATTATTTAATTTTTGAATTCATTGATTATTAAATTTAGTTCCTACAATTTGATCTCTTCACCTCGATCTTGTGTTTGTGCTATTATCATTGTTAACTTTACTATTTTGAATCACTTGTGCTTAGTGTAATATTGAGACTGATTTGACTTGACATTTAATCTATTATTATATTGTTATAAAAAAATTAAGCTTAATGATTATTGCGGTTATTTTGATTCAATTTTTGGACAGGCCTGCTAATAACAGTGAATGGGTCAGTAAAAATCACGAGCTAAATATTTCATAGTTTATAGGATGTAAACATAACAACTTGAAAAGATGATTTAGGGTTTTCAAAGACCCTGATAAATATTTAGCATTTTTTGAAAAACAAAACAATTATTTACCATTTCCCAAGTGTAAAGGCTTGTTTTTAATGCAATCAAAATCATTTTGACATAGAGCACCTTGAATAGATGGGTCCTAAATATTGATTTCCAATAAAAAATAATAAATATTTATGAAATAAATTTTTTATACTTCGGGACACAATGATTGAGTTTGATTAGTGGTTATTACAGAATTTGTCGTAATAAAAATCGCATTTTCTTCCTATTGGAAATATTACATGTTTTAATCAAAAATATATAATACAGAGGTTTTGAAATTTTTTTATGATTGTAAATATACATTTACTGATAATGGTAACATATTTATTACATTAGTGACTAAACACTTTAGTGATAATGGTCTTTTATACGTAACATAATCATAAAGTTCGATATTGAATTACTGTAAATCATTCTAATAAATATTAATTAATAAATAACAATAAACAAGTGAACATTTGAAATAGGATTTATAAATAAAAATAAAAATTTCAAGGGAGAAAATTATCATTAGTTGGTTTATTGTGATTTTAAGCGTGCTCTGACGCCGGATCAATAAATAAATTGACTTAATTTAACTTCGGAATGAATCAACATCTAAGAATTTCCTTTATAAATACTTTTTAGAATACTACTGCTGATTTGTCAGATGAATTTTGTGAGTCGTCCGTATCAGTCACTAATATTGATGATGTGATTGAAATTATTGAAAGAGAACATCCGTTAATGTTGCATAAAACAAATGAAACCATTTTGCAAGACCATTTAAAACTAATGAAACTTTGCAGTAGTTGGATCTCAGATAATTTCACATCTTTTGAAAAATGGTGCTAAAAAATGATCAAAAAATATAACAAATCTTGTTCAAATTTAATATACAATACAGTGTTGCTTTTAATAATGTACTATATTGCGGTCAATATATATTTATTTTTCAACGCCAAGTGTGGTATTCAAGGCCAGTTTGGATAACAACTTTTAATTGGTCATTATATAGTATTGATATACTATCCTTCGTTCATGCGTTCATATCAAATATGGAATTTAGCACTTTTCATTATCATTGGGTTTAATTTGATCAAATACAAATAAATCAACTAAATTGTTTTTGTTCATAATGATTCTTTAAACTTATTTCTAATGTAAAATAAAAAAATTTAAGAACATTACTTGATATACCAAAATAAAAGTCTCAAATGAATATATATTAATTGATAAATAAGAAACAAAATTAAAATATTTGACAAATATTACAATGGAAAATCCAGTTTCATTAACCTAGTGCAAATGAATAAACAAAAATACATTAATATTTTATTAATATTATTCTACTTTGAAGATTAAAATTTAATTATTTAGAAACATTTTCTAAAATTTACTTGAGGCGGAACGACCATATCTGAAATATCCCAGATATCTCTTTGAGATCCAGATTGTGTAGTAACACCAATTCCTTTAACTTTAGTAATAACGCTGCTTGAAAGTCCATAAAAGTCTTGGTAGCCATTTTTATATAAAAAAGTAAATCTAAATCACAAAATGGTAAAATTTCATAATTACGAGTGCAAATAACCCAAAAATGTAAATGACTATCAAGATTTGGAAGCACCGAAACATAAAACCTATCCTATAATTTTTTATGACAGAAATTTTTGCAGTCTTATATTCCAAAATAGAATTCTTTAATCTGTTTAATATTTTCATAAGCATAATTTGAATAACCAGGAATTAACTGAAAGTAGAGAATACTTCACATGTATAACTCCTCCAATAGCATATCAATACAAAACCAATAGTATAATATAATTTTAAAGATTTTTTTAAAGTTTCACATTATTTAACTTCATAATAATTTGCTTTGTACTTTCATCAATTTTAACAAAAAAGCCTAAATATAATTTTTAATGTTGAAGTAAATGAACGAATAATTGTTGATATTAAATTACGTCATAATTGTAGTTGTTTAAATTTTCGAGAAGTTTGGTATATTTTCTTTTATCTTATTCAAATGAGTTGAGTTCTATTGAAGTTTACAATTGCAATAAATTGAAGCATCCGTATTTTAATATACTCAACGAATATACTAATATTAAACCTTTTTCAAAAAATTATGACCATTTTCAAATTTATTAGTTGAGTTTCTTAAAATCTATTTAGATTAAATTTTACATTATTATTTGGTTGTCCAGAAAGGTCTTTCGGTTTTTACTATGAAATAAAAAGGTAAGTTTTAAACAGATAAACTTTATTCTATAAAATATTTTCCATTATTATCGACAATTGGTTGTCATCTTTTAGACAATAACATGATTCCCTTTTCATAAAGCATCTGCTGTTTTTGATCGAAAAATAATTTTAGGTACGATTTGACATCGTCTGAAGTAAATTTTTTACCAACCAAATCGTTTTGTAAAGAACGACAGAGATGATAGTCTAATAGTGCTATGTCAGGACTATATGGTGGATGAGATAGCAAATCCCGTACAAGTTCCACTTATTTTTGTCGACTCTTCGAAGAGAAGTGAGGTTTTGTGTTGTTATGGTGGAGCACAACACCTCCACGATTTGCTTATTTCAGCTGAATATGAAGCATAGAACCATTTAATTTGTCCAGTTGCTGACACTAAACATCGAAGTTGATGATACTGTTATTCGGTAGGAACCCAAAATATAAAATTTCTTATAATCCCATCAGGCTGATAACAGCTTTTTCCTGGTTGGTTTCAGCTTTTGTGATTGTTTGATGAGACTCACCGGCATTGCACCATAATCTCTTGTGCTGAGCATTTTTGTATGAAATCCATTTTTCATCACCGGTGATGAGATTCTTCAAAAATGGATTGATCTGATCACGCTTTAACAGCATATCGCAGATACTGATTCTTTACGTTAAATGATTTTCCGTTAATTTATGTGGAATCCAGATATCGAGCTTTCCTAGATGCTTACAGCTGTTTTGAATATTTTTAGTTGCTCTGCCATTTCACTGACTGTTATGTGTTGATTAATTTCAATGAAATCCTTTATTCAGTAATCATGAACCGTTTTGTAGTCTGCCACCGTACTCATTATCGTCAGAATTTTTTGAATTCTGATGAAACCATTAATACTTAGATATATGTCCACAAAACAGATCGAAATTATCCTGTCATGAGTCATGAAAACTTTAGGACAAACATCATAATTACTCGGGAGAATGTGTATGACCTGGACTATGAGGCATTTGATCATGTTCTATACTCATCAGACATGATCATAATATATTTTTTCAATTTTTCAACTATTTCCATATGATTATAAGGTTTTTCACTGAGTTTAATCAAAATTTCAAATGATTTTAATCAATTTTTCAACTAAGTTAAATCAAATTTAAATATATATATTTTGATACAGAATGTGTATTTGAAATGATTTTATACAAAAACCTCACCTAAGGTAAAATAAAATTATAAATTCAAATTCAAAGCTTATTCAATAGGAATTTTTTACAGAAAGAATGTTAAGTTCCAAAAAAGTGACTGATTCTAAGTTAAAAATATCGAAATTAGACTTTTAGGTTACTTAACAAAGTACTTAATATCAGAAGGATTTACGGATGAACGTTCAGGCACAAAAACTAAAAATCAATGTCACAATAAATGATCAAATAAAAATTCAGATGAACTAAGAGAACACAAATAATTTTAAAATATTTACTTGCAAATATGATTTTTACAAATACACTCTTTATGAGATTATCAGGTTCAGATATCTTTTGGCACAAACTCAGTTTAATGCGCAAAAGTCCTCAGTAATTTACCAGCTAGTGGCTGTGTAAATTGTAAAAATAAAAAAGAAAAAAAGAAAAATAAACTTTATTTGATTCTCGAAAAGCTTCTAGCACTTATTTAAAAGAGTTTAATTAATAATAATAATATCAAGTCAATCGATAAAGATTGCTTGATAGTAGATAATATATTTTAATAATAAAATAAACTGCTGTTACGAAAATTCGTAGAGTTTATAGTGTGACTATAAATTCCTTACTAAATGTAAAGTGTTGATTGTTAACAGCATCTTGGAAATGCTCTAGGGTAATTTGTTCTTTATCTCTTTGATGGAAATTGTCCTCTGCTGAATGCTCGTGAATGTTCCTCTGTGAGTGTTCACTTGTGTTATAATTGAGCCCTTCATGCTTATTATTGTGCTTATTTTTACTATTTGTCTTGGGTTTATATACGAAAAATTTTCTGTAATTTCTATTTTTAGAAATTCGTATTATTTTATTTGCCTCAATTCTTATTTTAAGAAACATATATTATTTTATTTATATTAAATTCTATTTTTAGTAATTTCTAGTTTCTATATTTGTTTTCTACATAAATTCTTTGTTTATTTGTTTTATGGTAATGTTAATAATTGATAATTTATAATAAATAAAATAATAATAATATTTTTCTTTAACTTGATGATCCTATATTACAAAAATAAAATTTAAAAAATCACAAAAAGAATTGTTTATCAAAAATTTCGTTATTTTGGGATGCTCCACAAAAACATAAAACACTACATATACATATACATTACATACCTAGTAATTCATTGCTAAAAGTACAAATTGCTTCATATGATTGAAGTATGATACACAATTCTAAGTATGATACACAATTAGATTTAATTGAGCAGAAAAAGTTAGCAGAAATCGAATAGAATGATTATACTTTTGAGCAAGTAATTGTAAATTATTAGATTTATGTATGCTTGCATAATACATAATTAAACCATATTCGGCAATGTATTAATATTCTAATATTTTTGCTTTAAAATCCACAGAAGTGATTTTATTGTATGCTTTGTCTTATACTGTATATTTTAAAAGAGAGCGTTTTGAAATGGCAGCACAGACCCTAATGATTTTTTTAGAGTAACTGCTTATGGACTCTATCCACAGGAGTGTCTAGAACATGATTTTCCAAATTCGTCGACGAATAAGCTTAGCTTCATCTTGACTAAAAAACATTGAAGCGGATGTTGATCTAACTTCGATATTTTTTATATTATTTCTTCCTTTTAGCACAAATGCAACTTTTTGAAAACCATAATCGAAATCCTTCAATGCTCTATGAATCGTTGGAAAAAAAACATTTTTGCATTTTTCTTGCTGTAAACAACATTATTCTTTTTAATGGAATCGAAACATCATCATTAAATATGTTTGTAATAAAGACTATATCTTTATTATTTATTTTCCGTTATCCATGTTGAGATCTGATATAAATTTTGTTAATACGATAAGTCATACGATATGTTCTAAGTATTGAAGTAATAGTTTGGATCTAATATTTTGAAATTCTGAGCGTATTTAAGGTATTGATTTACCTTCATGAAATCTTCTACAAATTTTGTATCTAATTTCATTACTTATTTTATTGTATATTTTCATTATGGCCTAGAATAAAATTTTACTATATACTTAAAATCAATTAAATCCATGTGAAAAATGAATTAAAATCATTTGAAAATCTGGTTAAACCCCGTGAATTTTAGAAAATTTAGAAAGTGAGAAATATCTTCGAAGATTTTTTGTCGCTTTTAGACCACTCTTCTCAGGATTTAACTCCTAATCAAACTTCTTTTCATAACCAATTAAAAAGAATAATCACTTCACTATCTTATCCCACTGACGAACTCTTTCATTGAAAATTTCCCACTCCAAAAAACGAATACAGGCTGTTGACTGTTTATATGCAAATATGCATTAGATTATTATATTGAAAATTGATATTTCACGGCCCCAGTCATACAAAATATGCGAACTGAAATTATATAGTTATATAATTTAGCCAAAATCAAGATAAGGGTAAGGATAAGGATCACGACTTGACGACAAGATTAGGAAAATTAAATAAAAATATAAGCACCGATAATTACTTTCAGGGAGCCAACAATGCCTTTTACTATTCGCCGTCGAATCTTGGTGGTCTAAATAATAATTAAACAATTAATGATTGTAGTATTTTCATTGTTGTACATGGACTTAAAATGATGAATAGTGAGGATTTAACCTTTAGAAATTTTATAGGGACTGACTTAATTTAAAAAACAAAATTAGATAACCAATATGAAATTGTTATCAGTGAATATACTTTTTTTCATCGGCAAAAATGTCAGCAACCAAAGGGTTAAATTTTGATTGCTTAACTTTTGAAAGAACTGAAATGCAGAATTTCAAACATGGGCCATTATTTTTTCACTAATATATTACTATTACATTGTGTTATATTTTGTATTTTGATATTGTCTTAACTTATTTTATATTATCCTTATTCTAAATGCTTTTCAAAGGATAATATCAATATAAATGTCTAAAAAAATAACTGGTGTTAATAATGTTTACCACATTTTGATCAATGTACAAATTTTATTTTAGTTAATTAAATAACTAACCTAAAAACCCAGATAGCTCAGTCGAACCACTTGAAAACATAATAATCTTAAAAATCGAAAATAAATTATTATGTTCATGCAATAATATTTGATAAATTCACTTAAATTTATAAAAAATAAATAACCTAATTTAGATACTACTATATAATTATAAATAGGACATATATTAAAGATTAAAAGAAAATAAAGTAAAACTTTGAGGACATTTAGTCTGTAGTTTAGATTAGTCTGTACTATGATAAAAAAGAACCTTTTAAATATCTTGCTAGTACATATATCTAAATAAAATATAAATATAGATTAATAAATATAAAAATAATAATTTACATTCATTGTTTTAATAATTTGAATAATATTGGTTATAATAATTATATTTATATTAATATTAATATTCGTAACTTAGAAATCCAAGGACACTTAATAAGTTAAACACGATCCTTTAAAGTTTTTTAGGAGCAATTAAACAATTCTACTTTTTCTAAACTAAACACTTCAAATTATTTACACAATTAAGCAAAAGAACAATTTTAATCCATATTCCACTGAAGTTTCTATAAATATAAGTGATCTTACGAGTTACAATTGCTTATTTCTCGGTCTTATGACATATAATAGTGCTATTTCCCATTGATTTAATGTTATCTGTTTTAAATTATAATAATTACAATCGGTTTTCAATTTAATTTTTTAGAAATCAATGAGTGCATGAATGCGATGCAATATTTTATTTTAATAATAATGTGATGATTTTAATGGCAGTTAAATATAATGATGTAAAATGTCAAAAAAATGAAATTCAAAATCTTTATTCAATCTCTTTTACCATTGGCACGTTCATTTAGAATAGATCGAAGATTGACTTAACACTCAGTGGGTTTAAGTAGTCAAATAAAAGAAAAGTGTTATTCGGTAATGGAGAGGAAGCTGTTATTGAGAACACATATCTTATGAATTTTCAGCTGTTGTTACATCAGTAACAACCAAAATGAATTCAGATATTCAAGAATAAGCATATACATCCAAGATGATTATTACAGTGAAACCTGCTTAAATTGAACACCATAGTGTCCTTGCTGAAAAGTTCAAATTGGAGAGGTGTTCAGATAATCAAGGTGTTCAAGTTTAACAAGTTACATTACACATCTGTTTACACTTTTGTTCAATTTT
>JBBMKC010216203.1:0-12589 GCA_037834085.1 Bipalium vagum | reverse complement strand
TTAAATCACATCAGGAATGGTTTTTTGAGTTATCAAAGAACATGCACAGATATAAAATATTTGAATCATTTACAAGTCTCATAAGGGTTCATTTTTATCTACAAATTGTTGGCCTGGGAGTCCCCACAATCTTATTAATTTTTTCTTCTTTTTCGTTGAAATAAAAATTCTTGTTATTTCTGTCTCTTTGTTGCTTATCCGTCTTTTAAAAATAATTTATATTTACATTATTATTTTTTAGCTATTTTTATTTATAGAATCTTTATTATACAATTTTTATTTTTTATAATTCTTTTCTTATCTATTTAATTAATTTTGTTAGTATTTTTTATTTTTAGTAATGATTTTTATCATTTTTTCTAATTTTCTAATTATTTTAATTAATTTATTATTTTTATGAAAATTAAGTATATTTTACTAATAAAATATTTATATTAAAATTTATTTATTTTCTTTCTGGAGTTTGACAATTAAATCATTTACAAATTGCAAAATATAAAATTTATACACATGCATATTAGAAAATAAAATTTATACACAGTAAGGGTTTGGGGATCACATAAAGAATTAAAAGAATGACATTCAAATTTACATTATAGGGTTAAAGTTCACAGGTTATTAAGGTTTGGATTGATACTCAATTGTTTTTTGATTTGCCTGTGCCTTGGAGTATTCTTCACAATTTCAAGATAAATGTAAGAAATTAATTTTAGTATCTTCCAAAGCATTATGACAATTTTACAAAAAAATGGAAGACAGTTGTTCCACTTCTTTTTTATAATAAATGTTATGTTAACCCTATGTTCTGTATTCCTTAAAACTATTTTTATAAATTTATATGGCATGTGGTTATTTCGGGCTTCAATATTTATCTCAATTTTTTTATTGCACCCGTTAATAAAGTGAATGAATCTGAAAAAAAAACAATAATTGATTTTTAAATAAAATGGTTGTTGAGAACTGAACTATACTGATCACAAATCATAACCTACGTTGTTATACAAGAAGATATATTTAGCAAAAAGAAAGTGTCACCATAGTTCATTTAACTGAGAGGTCATGTGAATTTATCAAGCATAAAAGTAAAACCTTCTTGCGAGATGATAATAATAAGGTTATTAAGAGCACTCTGTTTTGATGTGGGTGCATACAGAATTCATTAGCCAGTCACTGGCCCTATCGGTATCAACCAGCAATGGATCTCTTTGTCGTTGCCCTACATTTCTTCGGTGGTGTCTTTATATTAAATGAAAATTTGTTGATTATTTTTTTAAAGTGACTGTAAATTCTTAGGACCAAATTAAAACTGTTTTATCAATTAGAGACTTACCACCAAATAGATTTTTATTGTTTAAACGTGATCGAGCTGATATCAGTATGCTTTCTCTTAAAATAAAATATCTTGATAACGTGGTCACAGTTATTAGAATAATATTTGATGATGATTGAATGAGTGAACTTATTTCTTAACAGTTCAAAATTCCACATTCAATGTAGTAATGTAGTAATAGTAATCATACATATTAATTCGTTAAGTAGTCTAACAAATGTTAATTTTGTTGGTGCAACTCTTATCTAGCTCACCTGACCTACGCTAAGGTTGCTGTGGGCCTATCTAAAGAGCTCGTTATCTCACCCTCTAACGAAAACACAAAGACAACACTATAAAGCTTTGTTAAATTAAATGAGTGTAAGACTTTTAATTACAGCAAACAAACTGCAACAAGCAGTCACTCTAAAACAAACTGCAACAATCGGCAGTCTAACTAAATCAACAAACTGCTCAGGCAGTCTTAACAAAAATACAAAATGCTCAGGCAGTCTACAAACAAACCCCTATCAGCAAAATAAAATCACCAATAAAGAACATACTTTTTTATCTGGAAATTTTCTAGGCGAAAAATAATGAATTTTCGCTGGCTTATATAATATTTTACTGTTCGTTTTACAGAAGCTTATAAGATAGGAATCAAACCTCAACAATTTAAAGGTTATATAGTATATGAAAATCAATTTATCCATAAACATTTTCAGTTGTTTTTGCTTGAGATTAGGATTAATTTTAAGTTTTGTTGAAAGGCTCCTGGTTGTTGGATTGATAAGATTATTCATTTTATAATTTTAAATTCAAATTTCAAACAACAGTTCTGCTTTTTTTCCGATTTTTTAGAATTCCTATTTAGATTCTAAAATAGCTTAAAACTAATTATAAAAACCGTTAATGGGCACTTACTTTATTTAATTGTATTGAACAAATGGCAAAGTTGTTTTAAATATTTAATTAAATATTTATATCTAACGTATATTTTAAGTATTAACAACCAAATAATTAAATCAACAAAAGATTTTTAAAGATTTATTATTTATTATGAGTTATACAAAAATTACATTACTTTTTAGATTATTTTAAAAGTAAGAATTTTTTTAAAATAAATATAATAAAATTAATTTATTTTTAAGATGATCTTCACATCATTTTAGTTTCCATTTAATAAGATAGTATTTTATCACATTATTTTCTATTTCATCTTCATGACTTTATTGTTAGCATTTTATGTATAGAAAGAGAATGACTTCCTCAACTCAAGAACTTGATTTAGCCTCTGAAGGGGATGTGATAAAAGAAAGATGGAAGGTATATTAGTATTTAAGTCTAAAAGTTTTATTTGATTAACAAAGCTTACAAATAAACATCTATTGGGAAATTATATAATAAAAAGAAGAAAATTTAAATATTATATTAGTTCCAATACTTACTATCAATAACAAATAAAATGGTAATGTTTGAAAATAACCGACTGGACTTAAATCAAATTTTACTAAAATGGTTTGATTTGAATAAAAAAATATAATAACTGGCTGAAAACCATTTTATCATTTTACAATATTAGTTTACGAGAAAAATTTAAAAATTTTGTTGAAAGAGTGTTTTATTAAATAGTAAATTTATAATAATAATAATAATAATTTTATTAGGTAATTTTCAATGAAAAATTCAAAGTATAAGTCAATTACAAAAAGTAATTTTTATTTCCAGATTTAATGATTTTAAAAAATTGATTTCTTTTTTCTATTAAAATTCTTTTCTTGAATTTTACTTAAGTAATCTTTGGCGACTGAATAAAACCATCTCAATTGAAAAATCACATATAAGAAATATATCAAAATTGTCGATTGATCTCTCGATTTTTGCTTGTGCAATTATTTTGAAACTTTCTAACACTTTTGACTTTAATGAACATATAATTTTTTCTATTGTTATTCACAAAATCTCATTTTCAGATCATCAAAAAATTAGGTGGCGGCGGTTTCGGAGAGATATATGAATGTTTTGATCCGGCTGTTAACGATAAAATTGCCATCAAATTGGAATCTACAAAATTGCCCAAACAGGTTTTGAGAATGGAAGTATCGGTCTTGAAAAAGCTTCAGGGAACAGCACATATTTGCAAGTGCTATGGATATGGGCGCAACGACAAATTCAGTTATGTTGCTATGACACTTCAAGTATAATTTAATATTGTTATTTATTATTATTATTAATTATTATTATATATTATTAATACATCTTTTTATTATTATTTATTTTTATTACTTATTATATCATTTTATATTATTAATCCTATCATAATTTTTATTAATTTCATTACCTCCAGTATTTTGAATTTTAATGTATTTCCCTCCAAGTATTCTTATTTCATTAATAGCAATTGTCATTGTGAGATATATTGATAATTAATCGGGGGATGTAGCTCAGCGGTCAGAGCAGTCCATGCGCATGTGAAGGTCCCGGGTTCGAATACCGGTATCTCCGATTAATTTTCAACTAACAGTCTGTCGATAAACATTTTTCCTGTCCATAGAACAAACCAGAGTAAAATATAATCAATTTTCACAAGTAATTTTCTTCTCCATTTTTGACAAAAATAAGATAAAAGACAGTTTGACAATCTTATTGTGTTTAAAAATGATATTCTATTCTATTTTTTCTGAAATCATTCTTCGTTAAAATTTGTAAAATTCCTTGGTCGTTTTAATTTTCTGTTATGAGAACCAGACCGTTTAACCGATAATCGTCTTCTGCTTAGTTTTCTAACTATATTCTTTCTATTTACCTGACTGGAAGATCTTAGATTAATTCGTTCTACCGTAGACAACAAGACTGTCCCATTAATTTCTTTGGGAGAATTTTACGAATGTTAACATTACTGATCGGATGTAAATAGAAATTTTTTTTATAAATTATTTCAACGAATTAATCTAGAATTAGTTGAGTATTGTCAGTTTTTGGAAGAAAATTCAAAAAATCAATGAAGTATTTTCTATTTTGTTCTATCTTCTCCGGTCTTGTAAGGTAGTCATCTAACAATATTATCTTTATAAATAAGTCAACATATTAAACTTCAAAGGGAATTCTCGTCGAAAAAAAATATTTTTCAAAATTGTATTTGTATATTTTATATAGATAATTCAATGATAGGACTTAATTAATCTAATCGAATGATTTTCATTGTTCTCCCGGTGCCAAGAAAGTTTAGCAGGGAGTTACAATTCAATGGTTAATTTTTACTTTTATTACTGATACTCGATTACATGATGTACGAAATTCTTCAAATTCTTCATCATTTTTCTCTATTGAGCTCGGTATTTGATTGGTTGAAGCGTTTTTTGGAACAGTTTGCTTATTATATTTTTAAATAAAGTTATGTCGTGCCTGATATATTAATATTATATTATTTTCACTCTTGTTTTACTTTTTAAATTAAAATCTATAAATTCTATCTAGGGAAATTACAAAAGAGCCAAATTGAATCAAAGTCAAAATATTGTAATTTAAACATATTTTAAAAATAATACCCTTAAATTACAGTGTAAAAATCTAAATAATAATAATAAAATAAATTGATCAATATTTTCGTAAAATGATAAATAAAATTCTAGCACAATAAAATCAATATTTAATTGTCATGGTATTGAATATCCATTTTTCTTAATATTAAATGTTATCAGATAAATAGAAAGCCAGAAATTCACTTTTTTATTCAATGTGTCAAGTATTAAATGGCAAAGTCGTATGAAAAAAAAGTGCAACATTTTTTGGGAAAAGGGGTACCTACCTGTTGTGATTTTTAGTTCTCTACTACCATTGTCCATTTGCAGTGGCGCTCAGGGAATTGTTTTCGGTAAATTAGCAGCAAATGAAAAACAAGGTCTCTTATTGTTATAATATTGATTATCAATTTCAGTCGCAACTTTGTGGGTTGTTCTGTTCTGATAGACACAATGGAATTTTAGAATATTTACTGCTCTATCAGTCGCAATGTTATGCTTGTTTGACCTTTACTTGTGGTCGCTATCGATGTGGTTGTTATTTTTCATCAGTCTTGTGGCACATTGAATATTTTTTTTAAAAATTAATTATTTTTGCGTAAACTTATATTTTATTGGTAGAATGAGGACAAAATAGCAATCTTGCGATACCATCGCTTTCGTGCGTTTTTTCTTTCATCATTCTTAAGTTTTATTATTCGTTTTCTGGTTTTCATTTTTATAGCTTTTGGAAAATAATTTTAAGCATAACCAAAAATGCTGATTAAACAATAAAATTCTAATTTCACACAATCCAACTTTCATTGGTAAATGTATTTTTTTAATTTTTATGAATATTTTTATTTTATAGTAATATTTATTTTCTTTAAAAAATAAATGCGTTCTAGTTACAAAAATGTGAAAGTTCTCAATATAAAAACATAAATAATATAAAAATTAATTTATTTTGATATTTTTTTTTAAGTTAAAGTTTTAATGAAAATTTTATTCAATATTTTTTGTTTATTCCATGGTATATTGATTTAAATATGTTAATGAAATTTCTCAAATAACATTCAATAATGAATAATAAAAATTATTATTATTATTATTATTATTATTATTATTATTATTATTATTATTATTATTATTATACAAAAATAATAATAATACATACATATAATATTACTTTTATATTATATATATGTATTTATTTATTTTTAAATATTGTTAGTAATATCTTTATTAAAATCTTACAGCCTTTATTATTGATTTTCTTTAAAATTAAATAAGGTTTTTGAGATTCACAAAATTTTATTTTTTCTTTTTTTAAAGCCAATAAAATACCAATCACGATTACTGAGATTTATTGGTTATATTTTCAATTTTGTGGTTTATTTATTGATTCATCTCATTCATTATGCTGAAGCAAACTGCTATCAATAATTCCTTTCAATTTTATCAAATTCAACAAAGAATTACCTTAAATGAAATATCGATATATTATTGATTATTCTCAAATTTCCCAGGGGAAGAACTTAGCTGACCTTAGGCGGCAAATGAAAAATGGATCATTTTCCGTGTCAACTACTCTGAAATTATGTCTCCAGATTTTGAACGCCATTGAAAACATTCACAATATAGGATTTCTCCATCGAGACATTAAACCGTCGAATTTTGCAATGGGTGCTACACCTGAAACGAAATCCATTGTTTACATGCTTGATTTCGGTTTGGCTCGACAATATATTTTACCCGACTCAAACTTTCAAGTTCGTCCGCCCCGTGATATCGCCGGGTTTCGAGGTACAGTTCGATATGCATCAGTAAATGCCCACAATAACGTAGAAATGGGCCGTCATGACGATTTGTGGTCAGCATTTTATATGTTTTACGAAATGATCACCGGACAATTACCTTGGCGTCGCATGAAAGATAAAGAGCAAGTAGGAAAGATGAAACAGAGTTATGATCACACGAAATTTCTATCCGCGTTACCCGGTGAATTCAAATCATTTTTGATTCACATTCAGGAGCTAGATTATTTTAAAAAACCCGACTATGAAATGTTGAAAAATCTCATCAAGGAATCTATGAAATCATGGCAGATCACGCCGTTGGATCCATTTGATTGGGAAATCAATTCCACGAAATCATTGCCGGCCACATCAGTGTCATCAAATATAGGGAACAATGTAGAAACGCGCAATTCCGCAGTCGTATCGGCCGTAACAACACGAAAAATAAACGGAACTCAAAGTTCTCCACAAATCAACGGAGAGTTAGAGATGGAAGAAAAGCAGAACAAGTCAAAGAAACATGGTTACAAGGACACTGTCAATAAAATCAAAAAATGTCAAATCGAGCCAATTGACAGTGGAGAAAACGACCACAATATAGTTCCAGAGAAATCCGAAAAAAACCGAAATGGTCGCAACAGTGCTATGCCACCAATATCGCCGCGTTCTGCGTTTATTAGTCCTAAAGGAAAGATGTTCGATATCAAATTTTCTGAAGAGGTAGAGACACCGAGAAACGTGGGAAAATCGGAAATAATCTGTTCCGAGAAGAACTATTCAACAGTGGACGTTCCCAATCGATCTGGGACTGTTCATAGACACCGTCGAGAGCCAGAAACGAACAATAAACTCAGTCGATTACCGGTTCTTGTCAAAAGCAGCACTGGTGACTCCAACGAAAAGCTCACTGATGGTATCCATGAGCACCCGGTGGCACTTGGTTTGAATTACAAGCATCAAACTGAGGAACTATTGATGCACCACGATAGAGTTGATTCCAACGTTGATTCAGAAAAGGAAATCAATTTGCTACCGACTTTCAACGCAACAAGCGAACCAAACTCACCGAAAGTTATCGGAAACCTACCTCCGAAACCTTTGACACCTTCCACTGGACCTCTGGCGAATAAAAATAACGAAAAAACTGCTAGGGTTCAACTCGTTCTCCGGTCGCCAAGTGTTTTACAAAGCTTGGCAGGCAGCGTCGCCACCCATGCCGTAAACGATGAGCAGTTTGATTTCAGCAACGCTCCCGATGCCACAAAAGCAGTATTGTTGAGCAATCAGGAATATGATGACGACGACGATGCCGATGCCGATGGTGACGGTGACTGCGATAATGATATAATAAATGATAATTTATCCCATCAACGAAAATCGAGCCACTCTAAACAGGAATCGATCAACGATAAGAAAGTCTGTACTCCTAAACCGAGGAATAATGAAAACATTTTCCATAATTCTAATGTGGATCCAAATTTCAACCATATTGTGATCTTACAAAACGAGCGTTCCCATCATAAGCCGCGTCGAAAAGCACTGCTGAATGAAAAGTCACCAGTCAAAATTCAGGCACAACTTACAGATAAATCTCGGATTTCCAGTTCGATTTTGAATCGATTGAACAATCTCGAAGAAGACAGCTCAAATTGTAAAAGTAAGGAATCTTACGAAATGGAAATGACTCTGTCCAAAGCCAAGACCACGACGACCTCCGGCTACGCCTCATCGGGTCGAGTATCAGCAACCTCGCGACACGATCCCAATCAGAAACAACCGGTTGAAGATCCAGACTCGTCACCAATCGATAAAAACAGAAATGACAAAGCCACCAGCTACCTCAACAGTAAAAAGATTCTCAATCATCAGTATCACCAAATTGTCGACTCGGCTGCCAATTGTCCGGACTCGTCATCGGTCAATGTCCTGAGTCGCGATTTGCGCAACAATATCAAGAAAGGTGATGTCAATATTGGGATGAAGTTACCTCCCAAAAGTTCCGAGCAGCGCTACAAAATTGCCAGGCATTCCATAAACCAAGACACTTCCGACCTCTCCATATCGCAGTCTAGTCGGCATCACCAATCGGTTTTGAAATCTACGAATCGCAAGCCCAGTATAAACATCAAAGAAGCCATCATGAGCAATCACGGAAACGTTAAGCTATCGTCAAATACGCAGCACGGAAATCATCACGCTTTCCAGAATCTGAACCATTTCCAGTACGAAGATATCCTGTCGCCTCGACCACAGACCAGCTCCAATTATGCCAATCTCAATCAGGCCCAGCTGAAGTTGACAACCATGATCAAAGACCAGCATCAACTACGCAACAATCATCATCACCATCATCAACATCATCTTCACCATCAGTATTCCAGCTCTTCCAAAACACCGGAATCACACAAGGAGAATGACAAACCCGTGCTCAAATCACATTCACACCGGCGATCCAGCAGTCAAATGAACTACGACAACAGCGCCATCACCACAGGTCACAAGAATCTTGGTATTGAAGATATCCTGGCATCGGGTAGTGGAGGTGGTAGTCATCAGAAGAAGTCGAGCGATTATCCGTCCTCTTTGACCAACATCAACAAAGTCAATGATGTTTTGCTAGAAAAGAAGACCAGCATTCGGCAGAGAAGTTCGAGCCGAGAATCGATCAGTAGATACAGTGCCAAGAAGTTCAATGTCAGCAGCAATTCCAGCAGCGATCGAAAATATATGATCTACAAGCCCCACTCGTCGCCGGCAACACGCGCTCGAAGCTCTATTTCCAATATTTCCAATGAATGCAGTCAATGTTTCAAATACGGCCTAAAGAAATGCGTCCACCAAGCGTGTCAGCGGAACAACAACAGTCACAGCAGCAGCACCAGGAACATGGCCGCAAACATTCTAGCCAGCTCGCTTACCAGAAGCGGAAGCTTGGGACTGAACAGCAAGTCGTCCGACCTCAATGTATCGGTGAGCGACTTACTGGAGTCTGGATTTATTTCGGGGCGACTTCTAGATAAAAACTCCCGATCGAAAAAGAACTCGATAGGCAGCAAGAACCACGGCGTCAAAAATTCTAAGACCAATCACCATCATCACAACCCGTCGTCGCAAACCCCAACACCGACACCGTCCCATTGCAACGAAACGTCTTCGATTCACCGATCGCTGAGCTCATCGATCAACCGTAGTCGCAGCGCTGACATTTTCTCTCACTTGCTTCGACATTCAAAAAATCTGTCGACCAGCAATTCTCAAACAAAGTTCTCCAAGCCGCCGAACAATCAGCAAATCTCGTCGACCGCCAATGCCGTTCTGAAGCCGAAATCGAAGCTGCTCAATCAATTCAATAACTTTTCCTCCCACAACGCCACCATCAACACCAACAACAATAACGTATCCCCCTCCGCCACTACTGCTTCAAATACACCAGGAAGTAATCGACACAAATACAAGCGCGTGAACCGTGAAGATTCTCTGAACAGCGACGACGTGTCTGGCAGCCATGCACCGTCGACTGTCACCAACCATCCGAGCACGTCACTGAATCCCCGACCACCGTCGTCGTCGTCGTCGAGAAAATATCATCTCCAAAACGTGTTTCGAAGTCGACAATATAAATTATCGAAGCCCAATTGAAAATTTCATTCCCATCCACCGGTTTCCCCCTCTTCCGCCTTCCTCCCTTCCACTTTTTTGCTCCTTTTTGTTATCGTTCATCCATGGAAACCGCCACACATTATCATCAGTGATCGATACCTGTCTGCGCGTCAGGTTTTATTATTATTATTGCGGTAATGTATTCTCTTGTTTCAAAACCCTTCAGATTTATGATTAATCGATCCCGGCGCGTTATTCAAAATATATCTGTAGAAATCGAGATTTGTTTTTTTGCCGGAAAAATTATTTTTAAATTTTGATATTTTTCATTGTTTTTTTTTTGCTTTCATCTTTTCATTATTATTATACGGAAAACAATTGTCGCGGCATTTGCTTTGAATTACCACATTGCACGAAATCGATAGTTTTTGGATGATCGCAATAAAGAAGGTGCTCAACTATTTATCTACTTCACACATTATTATTTATTTATTATTTCATCAGCTGTTAAAAATACTAAATTTAGAGTTTATTATTATTATTGATTTGGCAATATATTTTGTTCTTTTATTATTCCGTCCAATTTTTATTCCACGAATGAAAGAAATTAAATGATCATTGAGAATATATTCATTCACACATTTCACGATTTGACACTGTCAAAAACTCAGAACACGTTGCCTTTTTGTTTACTTTTGTTTTGCAGAATTATTAGATTGCGTAAATATATCATTTTTTGGTAATTTTGAGATTATATTATTTTTTTGAATTAAATACGAAAGAATGTATTACTATGTAACTCGCGTTTGGTAAGATTGGTTCGGTCAGACATGTAATATCTGTAACATCTCTACTATATTGTCGGTTAGTTTTTACTAAAAATTAAAATTTTGTTTGTAAGAAATGAGAATGTGTTATTATCGATCTGTAATTTTTCTTAAATTTCAGAACATCTAAAACGATAATTTTTGATGGACGTTTGGAAATAAAACTGTAAATCGTGTTTTGTTAATTTTTATTATAAAGATAAATATAAAATCGGATTTAATTACTCATTATTTTCAACAAAATTTGTTTTATTTTTAAAATTTTGTTTAAATTAATCGATTATTAAATAATGTAAATTAATACAAAATGACGCTTTAAATTCTGATTTGTTAAGTCAATATTGACAAGTTAGCCAAAATAAAGTTTCTTTTTGTTTTTATTAAAATTAATTAACTTGTTGCTTGACATTAACATTTTTAAGTATTTGGCTGCTCTAAATTAATTCTTCATTTATTGTTGTTTATATTTATTTTAGGACACCTTCTAGAAGGTCAAATGTTGAACATTAAAGTTTTTACTGTTTTCACGATTTCCTGAAAGGGAATGAATTTCATTTTGAAATATCCTGATAATATTGTAATTGATAAATAATTATGTAATTCGTTAACCGTTTAATATTACTCTCAGTTGATTTTATCATGTTTAGCATAAAAAATGGCGCTTTTTGTTAAAGAGTATCAACAAATATTTTAACAAAAAAAAATTCACGTATAAAAAAAGTATCATTTCAACAGACAAGACCCAATCCTTTTGATTTCACTTTTATATCATTCAGCAGGTCTGAAGTTTAAAATTTTCATCAACTCCTCGTGAACAACTTCATTTTAAAATAAGATTGTAGATTTTTTAAAATTCTTATAATGTGCCTTAATATGTAAAATTAACTTATATTATTTTATATTTTAAAGATCTATTTTATTAAATTCTAAAATAATAGTTTGTAAAAATTATGCTTGAAAATAAAAAGGCACATTAATTTATTGAAAAAAATTTTTCGCTTAAATAACGACAGATATTGGTACGTTTTTGAAATAATAAAATTTTATTCAACAAATGAGCTCATTGTGGCTTATATATGAAGTTTGAGTGTTCTTTTTCTTGACCTTCCAACAGTTCATAATGATTGATTCGAGGTGCTATATAACTGCATATTTGCGTGGTTTTACTTACTTTTTTGGTGCCATTATTTCAATAGAAGCTAAAAAACTATAAAAATCAACCAAAGTAATCTTATGTTTCCCTAGATATTTGTCGACAACAACAATAAGGTCAAATGATTTTTATAATAATGATATGTCAGGTTTTTTTTAGAGTCAAGAATTGCAAACCTGAATATTGACAGTACACTATCAACTCAAAAAATAGAACAAATTAGCCTGTTCGGTGACTTTTGGTCACAACTGTAGTTTTTCACAACAGAATGACGATTTCTATTGGATGGTAGACTTGAAAGAATTGTTAAGGTTTGATATATTTAAATAACTAACAAGAATTTAGATACCTTAACAAGATTACGACTCTCAGAAGGATTTACGGATGAACGTAAGGAGCAC
>JBBMKC010216192.1:0-12589 GCA_037834085.1 Bipalium vagum | reverse complement strand
AATAATAATAATAATAATAATAATAATAATAATAATAATAATAATAATAATAATAATAGTAATAATAATAATAATAACAATAAAAATAACAATAATAATAATAATAAATTCATTAAATTGAAAATATCAATAAAAAATAAATTACAATTATTATCATTTAAGTTCCATTAAATTAAATTAATATTATCATTATTTATTATTATTATTATTATTTATTATTTATTATTATTATTTTATTTCTAAATTATTATGAACCTCTTTTGTAGCCCTTCCTAATATTATTTTATTTTCTTTACTGGGGTTTTTATTGGATGGTTGCTTTTGGTTGATCCAACAAAAGGAATGATTTGGAAATTTGCTTAGGTGACTTTTTTGAATGCAGGACTGAAGATTTCTATTGCCATGGCATTATTAAGCTTGTGCAAGGTTTGGAATAAGTCATAAAAAACTGTGAATATATTATTAATTAATTTTACAGTTTTTGTTCAAAATAAAAATTTTTGAATCTTCCTCATATATCTATAAAACCTCACGAAATTACTATAAAACCCAATAATATACAGGGTTGTCGAAAAAAATCCGGAAAATTTTCAAAGTTGTATTAAAAGAAGATTTTTTGAGTAATCAAAATAATTATTTTTGTTTAAGATAATTTATCAATAAAGTAGATTATTCAAATTTGAATTATTTAATATTAGTTATGCCTTCTGTTAGTTGAAAATGAATCGGAGATACTGGGATTCGAACGTACAAAATTTTATTTAAAAAACAAGTTTCTTCTTTCATGAACTTAATCGTTTGCACATAAATGTGCGTCTATTATGGCTTCATCTTCATTTTGGAGCAGGTCATCATCGCAGTCGTCGAGATTTGCAGCAGCGTCATCAGACTGGCATTGGTTTTGGTCGTCATTGAGATTTTCATCTTCAATTTCGTGGAGCTCGGAGAAATTTACTGATTGTTTTCCAACATATCAGTGAGATTTTCACTGCGCAGCAGTCCATTTGACGCCACGCAGAATTTTCAGATTTTGGTTATTTGGCATTTAGGAAATTGGAGACTCCTCAGAATTTCATTATTTCGCTTTTGCCATGATCCAAGGCAGCCGACTGCAAACGTATCTAGCAGAACAGTCCAATCTGGCAATTGACTGAACAAGATATTCGTCAACTACAGCACCACCAAAACACTTTGGAGTATATATGTACTCTAAATATAATATGTAAATATGTATATAAATGTACTCTAAATTTAACTTTAAATTATACTCCATAATAAAGCTTTCTTATTTAACTTATTTCTAAAAAAAATTCAACTGTCTAAATAATCTTTCAATTTTTAAAATTTTTTATTTTTTATTCTTTATATTTTTTTATTTATAACTTTCCCAAGTGAAATTATCAAGGCTCATGATAATTTTTACACCGAGATCATTATATATCATGAGTAGTTTGACATCCCAAGGCTCAGGGGACGAGAACAAAAATGATACATAAAGATCTCACGAACAAACCAAGGTTGATGAAACAGTTCAATATCCGCTGCTCACGGTATATTGGATGATATAATCTCCCAAGGAATGTTACTTATCCCTAACTCTTATCGCCTGAGTAGCCTAAAATACTAAGGCTCAATAGTTTGATGGCAAAAAGAAAATAAGAATTAGGAAACATTGTGTTACAATAGCTAAATCTTTTATTTTTAAAGCGTTGAAGAGGTTTCTTTTTATGGTGGAGGGTAGTATTGTATAAAATCTGTAGTAAAAGTATTTTTAATTTTCCTGAGGGGGTAATTCCTGAGAACCTTGCACATTTTCCAACACCCTTTGTAAATTCCGAGAAAGAATTGTAACGTCTTTTTTGTGGTTGTTGTCCTGTTTCTGTGATATACTTTATTTTTTGACGTAAGGCATAGGGTTGTTTTCTCGGAATAAACATATGGGTGATGTGCACGGGGAGTTGGGAAATACAACCTCTAGAGTCAGATAAGGTCAAGTGTTTGCTGTTTCGTGTTGGTTTGATTTGTGAATTGGTTTGTTGTTTTGTCTTGGTATGATGTATTAGAAAGGACGATAAGGGGTGAACACCTGCGCAGCCGATGAAGAGCCGAAAAAAATGATGATTGATGATAAACAAGCTCAATACCAAACAGGGATATAGATGGCAGAAAAGAGAAAATAAAATCGTGCAAAAACTTAAAAAACAATGGACAGATGGATCTAAAGGGTTTAATAAAATAAATGTTGTCTTTTTTAATAGCAGAAAGACTTCAAGATCAAATATACTTTTCAAGAGACGTCAAATATTTGTTCAATGGCATTGACTTCTTCCATCATCTCATTGAACGTTATGTAATTATTTCGTAAAGCAAAAATCATTCGCGAATGAATAAAAGTGTGATAGGCATTCAACTTTTGCCATGGGTAAAGAATGCTTTCGGAAATAATTTGTAGCTGTTCGATAATGCCAGCGAATAACGATAAGGGTGGTGAATGAAGATTTTCACAAAAATCAACACCCAAATATCGATATGTCTCATTAACAGTCAATGTAGAAATTGACGAATCACCAATTTTTTAAGGATATGCATTTTGAACTTGTGGAACACGAACAAAACCACACTTTAAAGGCCGAAATGGAGCCAAGATGACACTTGAACTGCGCGACCCAGGAGCTCTTGCATGTGTGGACGACTTGTGGCTAAAAGAACAACATCCTCTGCATAAGCAAGCGTGCTCAACCGGTGTTCACGAATCAGAATGCCACCGCTCAACACTTGATCGAGACTGTTTAATATTGGGTTCATTCCAACATTAAACAACAACATAGATAAGGGGCCGAACACCCACATTCATTTTAATAGGATCTGTAGTAAGTTTGCCGCACATAAAGTATCATTGACAATTACTGTATACAGGACTTCGATTAATCTACATGATTGAAAGCAAACTCCCATTTTCCGAAGACAACCGGTATGAAAAAGATATCAATGCTGCCAAAACCATCAGCAGCATCAAGAAGAGAAATATGCAAGTGCATTTGCAGTTCTCGGTGATATCGATCAATTAAATCACGAACTAGAAAATTATGCTCAGAGCACCCATTGAAGAGACCCAAACTCTTTTGCATAGAATGTAAAAGATTATTATTATTAACCCAACCAGAAAGCTGTTTAGTTAAAGCCGAAGCAAATAATTTATAAGAACAATCAAGTGAAGCTATTGGACGCCAAAAATTAATATCGTGATATTGTCCGGTTTTGATGGGCTTTGGAATCAGAAATGTTGAGAATGATTTCCATCTGGATGCAATAGATGCATTCTCAATAATTCTATTAAAAAGAACACGATAAATATCTAACAAAGGATCAAAATATTTGATATCAGAATATGTAATATTACTGATACCAGGAGCCGAATTTTTACATGATTTTAAAACTGATTTCAAAACATCAGAATCGATTCGATGAAAATCAAACTGTGGACCATGTTTAAAAAGATTATTGTTAGAAAATTTTGACCAGTCACAAGCAGTAGGAACAATATGATGGTGCAATCAGCTACAGTTAGATCAACAATGATCTTAAAGTAGAGTTGAAGGAGAAAATCGGTAAACTTTTCTTAGATTCAGATCAGTGGATCTCTGACCTGAAGATTTACCAAGAAATACATTCTTTTCCTTAATCTGTTTCAACTCGTATATGTTGACAAGTTTTGAATCAAAATCATCGTTAGAAAAATTTTGTTCCAAACAAGCAGAAAAAAATTTGCAGCCATTGATATACGAGAAACGAAAGCACTTTGCGGTGACAAAAAGCTACGAATCGGTTTTAATGTCTCTGATTTAGAAAATGATTTTAAAATAAGGTTATCGTTTTCTCAAATTTTGTAACAATTAATATTGAATAAAGACTGAGAATTACCTAAAGCTCACTCCACAGATAAGAGTGACTTTCTTTCTTATATTTCATTTTCTGATGTGCGGGACTTTCTGAAACAGCTAAAAACAAAATTTGATTAATGGAAACCATTTTCATAAATTTGGCAATTAATTTAACTGATGGAAAGAGATAAGTTTTTTTTTAATATCAATACGAAATACACTTTTATCATGAAAATTGTAGGCAAAGAGTTCCCAGTAATTTTCATTGTAAAAGAACAGACAAAAACCCATTTCCTATCTTTGAACATTTTAAACGTGATTAATTGCTAATAAAAGTCAAATAATCATTTCCAAATGCCTTACTAATCAATGGATAAAGAACAAGAACTTCTCTACATTCGATATATTGAGAGCAATAGGTAATCAAATGATCATCTTTAAAAACAAAAGAGAAGAAAGATCGTTCAAAGCATTTGAAAACGAAAGCGGATTTGTACAAGTTGGAATTTTATTGAACCTTTCATCATCATTATAATTTACGTTATTTATATTACCACGACCAGAAAGGTGGGACACCGCATTGAGAGAAATCTGAATTTTGAAAGCTTTTTTGCTGATTTTACTAGTAAATTTACGAGAGATAACCAAAGTATCAGCTTCAAAATTTTTGCTGATCAATTGAAAAAATGCTACAATAAATTGTCCACAACCGTATCAATTGTCTTGTTTATTTACTTTCGGTTGACGATCAGTAATTTTGACATCAATCCCAAAAGCAATGTTTAAAGCAGTGTTTAAAACCTGAATCTGTTTTTGTACATAATCAGGTATAAACGCAGATGGAAGTGGATCAAAATAAATTGAAATTAGACGAGTCTTGTAGCAAATGAAAACAATCCAATGTTTATTTAGAATATTCGAAAGACAAAACAATATATCAGTAGAAAAAGAGCCTGAGGAAAGTCTTGGATAAGATTTGTTGCTATTTGCAAGACCAAAAACAACGAGAGGGTTTAAACAAAAATTTTTTTTATTCGATACAAATTTGCACAAATAACTGTGAATATTAACATCAGTAAACAGAGAGTTATAATGGAAAGGCCGATAACTATTTTCAACAATAATCCTCACTATCAGTGCTATCTACAACTGTCAAATCAATAGAATTGGAGACAGTGCAGACAAGTTTAGGCACAATTTGTCAATTCGAATCAGGTACAATTAATTATTGTCCGGTTCGTTTTGCAATCGGAGTTACATTTTCAAGAAAACAATGTCAGAAAAAGTCAAGGCAGATGCAGTTTCAGGATTTTTATAAACAGGAACCTTAACAATAGTTTCTTTAACAGATAAGACCAAAAAATCATTATCCTTATCAGCAGTGTCTATTATATTTTCAGAAGCAAGACCAGAGCAATTACTTTTTTCATTCAAGTGATTAGAATTTTGACCTTTCACATGCGCATGGATTACTCTGACCACTAAACGACATCCCCAAACTATTTTCAAATTATCTCACATCCCACATTTTTAAAGCTCACAGGCCCTTAACCGCCCCGAGTCTCTTATTTTCATTTCTTTTCCTTTACTTTTCACTTCCGAGACCTCGTCCGCTGGTTGGTGCCCTGGTAGGTCGCCATGTTAGTTGAAAATTAATCGAAGATACTGGGATTCGAACCTAGGACCTTTCACATGCGTATGGACTGCTCTGATCGTTGATTTCCTTGAAACAAAGTTTACGAATTATATTATCATTATGTGGTTGATACGATCTTAATCAGCCGATTTGTTGATTATCCAGTTATACTTTACTGTGAGTTGCATGCTTAATAATAATAATTATTATTATTATGATTAATAATAATTATTATTATTATGATTATTAATATGACTTATTATTATTTGTAAAAACATCATATATTTATTGATTTTGTAGTGCAATTAAAAGTTAGTAACAGGTATATTATAAAAGCTGGAAATAAAACCTGTTATCAACCTACGGAAATTAATTGGCACTGGGGTTCTAATGATGCCAAAGGATCTGAGCATCTCATAAATGGTATAGCTTACCCAATGGAAGTATTTCTCATTAAATTTCATTATGAATCTATTGTTGGTTTTAAATTAGGGGCAGTTGATGATGTGGAATTGCCAAAGATATCCTCATTATAATGTTGCTGAAGAAAAAATAAAAGGTCAACATTACATTGCATTTATGTACGAGGTATTGATTACTACAAATTTCTGATTTCTTCTTTGAAGACTAATATTTTCATATAATTTGATACTGATTATTTAAATAATATGGATTTTTATAAGTTTTAGTATTTTTTTCCAATTAAAATCACTATGGTAAACTATGTTATCCTTTACAAAACGTAAGTAAATAAATAAGTAAAAAATTAAAAAGCAGTAAAAGTTTTGAAGTTCTAAACGAATTGAATTTTTGAATTTAAAATGATATCTATAAAAATCAAACAAAGCCTTTACAGAAAATTAGTAAATAAAAAAAATTATGATTTTTTTATATAAATGAAAAAATTAATCAACTATTTATTTTCCATCAATTTCGATGATTGTCTCCTATCTTTGTGGTAGTGCTTGAATACCATATCGATAGAAAATTTTGGCCTTGGAGATGAAAATTTCAGAGATGGCAGTATTGATTTCTTTGTCTTTGTAGTTATTAGGAGTGAAGAAATGTTGAAGATATTTTTAAAGATGACAGTAAGAAAGTGCACTGTCTTAAATCTATCTTGAATCGAGAGAAACACATCATTTTAACTCCTTCAGTTTTCTCTTGTAATTTTGGAGGCATGAGGTTTGGTATTGTCATGCTGCATGATAATGTCTCTTCTGTATACCAGAGTAGACCTCAATTTCAGTAAACGTTTAAACAATACATTTTAGCCCCAATGGTTTGTCTCATATACAAAAACCCATGATAGATAATACACTTAATATCCTATCAAACAAAAAAGTACCGTCTTGGGATCCTGGTTAAGTTTTGGAGTTCGAATTATTTCTTGTTCAACAGATAGTCGCTTTTTTTCCGCTGAACATTTTTGTAGAGGACCCATTTTTAGTCTCTAGTAATGATTCGATTGACAAAGGCATTCAGTGATAAACGCACTAATAATTATCTGTAGAAGGCAATACGTTGATGTAATCAGTTGATGGGAACCCAAATTCAATACTTATTTTCTTTCCCATTTTTTGCAGATGTCGAAATGTTGATATATGACTGGAATTAATCATGCTGTTCAATTTCTGACTAGAAAGCCTTAGCGATGTGTTTGTTTTATGTAAACAAAAAATGTACAGTCAACCCCCATTAACCCGAAAAACTAGAAATCGATTTTCTTTCGGATTATGAATTAATTTGGATAATTGAATTTAAAATCTATATGATCGCTAGATTAATGATGAAATTGTTAAGAAAAAGAAAATTATTTTTTAAAATAACCATCTAAAGATTTTGTAGTTTTCTTTTAATTGAATTTCTGTACATCATCTTTGATTTCTTCTAAATATTTTACTGTATCATTGGTTATATTTTTAGTAGAGATGTTTGAAGAAGAGCTTACTTTGATGAATTGTATGTATTAAACTGCTTGAACTTCCCAAGCTTTATGGAATATCAAATAGGGTTTCTTAAGATTAACAACAAAGGTTTTTGTTTGATCAAGCGATTTCATGTAATCAGCTACTAACTTTTTTCTGTAATAATATTTTAAATTCTTTATTAAACCTGCATCAATGGGTAGAAGATGAGCAGTTGAGTTCTTCTGAAGCATTATAAGTTCATTGTTCTGAAAACCTTTCTTTAGGCTATGGCTTGAAGTGTTATCAAGAATAGATAAAATTTCTTTTTTGTATTTTCTCAGTTCATCATCAAGATGTTGCATAAAAAACTAAAGAAATCGGTGGTCACCCATGCTTTCTAATTTGCATGGTAATTACGGTATCTTGAAACATTAAGCTATGGTTATTCTAATTTTAAATAATTTTAGAATAAAACATTTAGTATTTGTCCAAATTCCTTTGCTTTTGTAATGATAATTTCACCAGTCACGTAACCATTTATCGCATCCAATCGAGATATCCATTCGATCAATGAATTCTCAAGCAGAGGCTGAATTGTCGAAGTTTGTCTGGAGTAAGTGTTTGAGGTTTCACAATGTTCCCATTTATCTTTATTTTTTAAAGATTCTGATAACGTAGAAATTCCTAGGTCCAGGTTTAATTCTCTTTTGATAATTTGAAAAAATTTACTCAAGGACATTTTTTTACTCCTTTACTGCACAAATTTTTTCCTTTTGATGAATTTTAATTTGTGTTCTTTTTCTAGCCATAGAGATTATAAGGAGTGATTCGAAGAATTAGTTTATTTGAATTTTTTAAAATAAGGACCTCACGTCATAATTAACAATTATTAAATGTTTTTAATTTAAGTTTTTAAAAATTATAATGTTATGTTGTTTAAAATTTTAAATAAATGTTGGTTAATTTTTAAAAAGTAAATAATTTAATTTTAATAAAAGGTGAGGTCCAAGTTTGAAAAGTTTTTTTGGTTAATCAGATTTAATGAAATATATTATTATTGCTTCTAATTTGAATTATTATTTAAAAATGACTACACAAGAATATAACTAGGATATTTAATTTAAATAAATTAAAATTGTAAACAAGCTTAATATTTAAACAATATTAATTTGAAACTTTTAAAAATTATTAGAAATTTAATTCAAAAAACAGATTTCCGATTTCGGATAATAAAGTTTCAGATTAAAGAATCAAATTTGTCTGGAGACATTCGAAAATTGACAAAATAAATTATTTTTTTCACAATATGAAGTTTTTAGATTATTGAAGTTCGGATTCATGGGGGTTGGTTATATATAGCGGCCGTTTATTACTTAAGAGCTGATTTATTATATTGATGACTACCGACCAATCTTTGCTAGACATTGTTCTGTCCATTGTTATGTATGGAATCAAATCACAAACGTCACTTGAGATCTTCCATTTCCATTAATGCTAAAAAAATCCCATTACCTTTTTCAAATCTCTACAGTAAACCTCTGAAAGGGTGAAATTGGCAAAAGAGTCCCTAAAAATTTTCTAGGTCAACAGCAGAAAATTTTAAATCTAATAGTTATGTTACCATAAATATTTAAAAATTACAATTAAAAAAAATATAATAATAACTTAACATAATATTTTTCCCCTGAATGATTGTTTTTCGGATATTGTAAATCATTGGTAGATGAAATTGATTGCCTTTTATTACCCATTTCTCATCACCTGTTATCATACGATTGAGGAAGCCTTTATTTTTTTAATGAATAATTTGCATTTTGAAAGTCTTCCATTTTGACTATTGGCATGTTCTTGAGTCTCCCATATGCCTTGCTTTCGTTAACAAATCTCCTTAATTTATTCTCTCTCAATACAATATATATCCAGTATAAGCTCGGTATCCACAACCTCAGACCTGTCCAATCCAGGTGATTATGCTAAATCATAAATTTTAAATATTGCAAGGTTTTATATTATCTTCATTTCGCATTTGATGTGTAATTTCTACAAATTTAATACATATTCATTAAATTACTTTAAAAATTAAGAATGGTTCAAATTTCAAGATTGATATTTTAATGAATTAAATAAGAATGAATTATATGACTTGATATAATTGTAATGTTAATAATAAATAAATTATATTATAATGCGTGGGTTGTTTGAAAATTTCGCGAAATGAGACAAAGAAAACTTTTATAACTAAGAAATCATATTTATCGCATAATTACCCTATTAATATTATTAAATTTAAAATGTCAAATCAATTGGTAAAGTTTTTTTTACATAAATTTAAATTAACTAGTTTTGACTATTAGAAAAATTAAAAATCCATCAAATATTTGGTAAATCATTAAACTACCAAAATCCAACAAGACATAGTAGAAACATTGAATGACAATATCCCATCATTTACCACGGTTTATAAATTGGCTACGGTACAAGTACAAGTCTAGAAGATGAATCCCATTTTTGGTCCCCCAAAAACTTCTAAGTACTCTGGAAATCATTAAAAATTACATTAAGCAGTTCTGCAAGTTCGTCGATTGAAGGTATCAGATATATCTAACAGAATGGATGCATTTTATTTTGCATAATGAATAAGACTTGAAAAAATTTATGGCAAGATGAGTGCCACAAAAACAAGAATGAACATTTCTCAAGAATGTTTTGCACGTTTAAGAGGAATAAAACTGATTTTGTGCAAAAAATGGTTATCACAGATAAAACATGGGTTAATAATTATACCACAGAAAGCAAAACCCAATCTAAGTCATGAAAACATCGGAACTCCCCATCTCCGAAAAAGCGATGAGTGTTAAATCTGCTGGTCAGGTTATGGGAATAAAATTTTGAGATGCCAAATGAATTCCTATGATTGATTATCTCCAAAAATGTGAAAAAATCAATTGAGAGTAATAAATAAAACTGTTGGATAAATTGGATACAATCATTAATAAAAGACCGGTTGTAGAAAAAGAAAATCGTTTTTCATGAAGATAATGCATATCCACATACTGGATTAATTACAATGAAAAAAATCAATGAATTAAAGTGAATTCGATGAATTCTTCAATACCCTAATATTCATCCAATTTGGCTTCCTCTGACTTTTACATATTCCAAAAGTTGAGAAATTTTCTTTGTAGAAAACGGTTTTCCACAACAGATCATTATCTTTTAAGCCTTGACGAAAACCAGTGGTGCATTAATCTAAATGAAGATAATTTTTAAAAAAGTAATGTGATTTTTGGTAAAATAAAATGTTTTTTTTGCTAACTTTTCCAACTAACCTCGTAACTACATCCAAATTGGAAATGGGCCATTTCGAAACTTTCGTATTTTTGTCCAATTTCTTTTTTTGATTATTAAATTTCTGAGATCCTCAGAAATAATGAAGGTCAAATGTTCAAACTTAAACAACTAATTTATGCTTCTATTACTTTTATTGTTATAACATAATTTGGTAAATATTATTTACTGGCTTAAAATATAATTATATATAACCGGAATTTTATTTCAGATCGGAGAAAATAATCTATTTCTTGATAAAATCCTTAAAAATTTTAAGGCCATAGAATCGGGATCCAGTGTTACTCTTGATGAAGTCCATCCTTCAGAGTATTTACCAGAAAACCTGGCGAGTTTTTATAGATATGATGGGTCTACAACAACTCCACCTTGTTATGAAAATGTCTTATGGACAATTTTAATAGAAAAGCTTACTATAGACGAAAATCAAGTACCCACTATTTTTATTTATATTTTAAAAAGATAATTATTGAATTATTAAATTTAATATATTTATGAAATAAATTTAAACTAGTGTTTTTAGAAATTTTTATGATAAATTAAAAATTTTAAATTTACGTAATAATATTTATGAAATGAATAAGTACAAAATCACATCATTTTATAGTTCAGAAAGTTTTGCACGTTTTTTGTTTACAACATTGAAATTGTAAATAATTCAAATTACTTATTAAAAGATTATTTAAAAGCATATATATTGGTGGTCTGTTTAAAGTATTAATCTGTTTTGCTTTTAAATTAAAAATTGACTATCTTTTTCCAATTTTAATGTAGGATATCATGTCGGAATGTGCTTGAGTTTTTTTGAGTTTTGACTCGGTACAAGAGCTGAAACTGCTCGTAAAGTTAATGAACTGTTGGACCATGATAATGTAGATCAGTCAACAGTACGATGTTAGTAGCAGAAGTTCCGTGATGGAGATTTATCCCTTAAAGATGTGGCCGTCCTTGATGACAAGGATTTTAAGGCTCTAGTTGAATTGAATAATCGAACAATAAGGAAACTTGCCAAAAGTTTAAATGTCAGTATTGGAATCGTTTCCAGTTATATGAAGTAAATACAGGATGTCCAAAAATCATTAGCAATATATGATAGTATTTTCATAATTTAGAAAAAAATATCATGAGAGATTTTTGATTTATTTTACTCAACTGGGTTTGCCATCAAGCTCAATACTTCGAGTATTTTCGAAAATTCCTGTATAATTATTGTTTCCAATTGTTGTAGATTCTTTGGCTGGTATATATAAAAATTATTCTTAAAAAACCCACAGAAAAAAATCCAGTGGAATTTAATCAGGAGATTTTGTCGGCCAAGATAATATGCCACCCCGACCAATCCGTGTTTTGTTAAAGTTTTGATTTATAAAATCTCGCTCACAAAGCTTGAAGTGTGGTGCTGCAGCATAGTATTGAAAATAAGAACGTAATTTGCGATGGCTCTTCAAGTAGGGAACCAATACACACTCCTGTCGTCATAAACAAAAAATCTTGACTCACAGCGGAAAAAATCAATTAATGTTTCTGACTTTTCCTACGTTTACAATGAAAAATGTCTCTTAAATTGGAAAAATTTATTTATTGATACAGTCGAACCCGTTATACCACATCGAATAATATCATGACCCGTTTAAAATCATGGAGCACTGAAAACCAATTACCAATTGGTATATAAATTTAATGTACTAAACTATTTTATATCACTTCGGTTAATGTAAAAATACGGGATAATATCACTGTTAGTTACATTTATATCGGTTGATAAGCTATCAAGATTCATTTCGAAAATTATATATTTTAATATAACAATTATT
>JBBMKC010216181.1:0-12590 GCA_037834085.1 Bipalium vagum | reverse complement strand
TAAATATTATTAAATTATATATTAAATATTATTAAATTAAATATTAAATATTATTAAATTATATATTAAATATTATTTTTTAATTTTAAAATTCATCGAGATTTTGATGAATTATTATAGAAATTTCAAAAGCTATTGTTTTTCTCTTTTAAAGAAAAAGTTTATTAAAATGTTAAATTAATGTTATTATTATTATCATTCACCATCTTTACGGTTTGTGCCTTTGACAAACCCAACATTGTTGATTTTGAATAAAAATTTAAGGTCTATTCTTAGAAGATTCTTCTAACTTAAAAAATAACCATTCATCTTTTCGTACTTGTAATTTGGGTGTCTTTATAATTAAACGAATATAATAATTGTTGTACATAAATATAATTTCTAAAGTATAAGATATACATTGAAATTAAGATCTCTCTTAACTTCTAGTTTCATACTCAAAAGCTTTTAAAATAAATAGCCATGTTTAGAGAATACCAGTAACATATTTCAATTCAAATTATTAATTATTCTAATTATTCCAGAAAAAAAATTTAAGAATAATTATTTATCCAATGAACAATACTAATACATTTTATTTTAATCTTGAAAATTATTTTTTCCATATTTTACTGTTTTTCTTTTCAAAATATAATAATTTTTCTTTTTCCTTCTACCAATCCTAAACATTGGAGTAGTAATATATTTTAGTTTTCCTTTAATTATTATTAAGAATATTTATAAATATTCTTACACTATTAAAAATTCCATTTAGACACATCTTTTATGACAATGAGTACATTTTATTATTATATAACAGAAAATAATACGAAACCATTGATTTATATAATCAAATATTGATTTGATAAGTGTGGTGTTGTGATCCTTTGTTTATATAATAAATGTAAATTATTGTCTTTATGAAAATAAGAATTTTATTTATTTTTAATAATTCCAATAAAATCAATGTTAAAGCCTAAAACTCATGCAATAACTAATGATTATCAAATAACTCAAGACGCCCTTGGTATTGGTATTAATGGTAAAGTAGTAAAGTGTATTCAAAAGTCAACTAACAAATGTTATGCTCTTAAAGTAGGTTAAAATTATAAAAAAATATATAATAAATTATACGTGCAGATATTAAATAATACTCCCAAATCCAAACGTGAAGTTGATCTTCATTGGAGATCTAGTAATTGTCCACACGTTGTTAAGATCGTAGATGTGTATGAAAACAGCAATCATATATCAAAAAAGGATCACTTGTTGATCGTTATGGAATTGATGGAAGGTGGGGAGCTATTTTGTAGAATTCAGAAAAAAGCAGAGAAAGGATTTACTGAGCGAGGTATTGTGTAAGATATTATATTTTATTACTTAACTAATGACTTTTAGAAGCTGCGCGAACAGTGGTTCAAATTTCTGATGCTATTGCATTTTTACATAATATTAATATAGCCCACAGAGATTTGAAAGTACCTAAGCATTTATTTTTTAAAAGGATATTTTGAATATTAAATAAATGTAGCCAGAAAATCTACTCTACACATCAATGGATGATACTGCAAACATCAAATTGACGGATTTTGGATTTGCAAAAGAAGTATTAGCCGAAAAATCTCTTCATACACCTTGCTATACTCCTTATTATGTTGGTAAGCTTTAAGTTATACATGGCCAAAGAAGATATTTACATTAGAAAAAATTTCCATTGATTTTTCGAATAAATTATTAATTTTCAAGATAAAATTATGATGAATTATGGATGAAAATTACACAAAAGTTTGTTTTATGTATCCATGGTATTTTTGTAATACTCTTTTTTTTAATAATAAAACATGAATAAGTTAAGTATCTATAGAACAAAAAATCCAATTATTTCAAGTTTCCAAATAATAGAGATGTTTCAAATGTAGAAACTTATTAGTTATATTTTAAGTGATTTTTGATCAAAAATTGACGTCTTACAAAATCCAATTTATTATTATGAACTTTTTAAAATATCGATTTTGTTAAATATTGAGAACGAATTTTCAAACGAGATTACAGAATTGAGATTATGTAAGTGTGCTATTATATATTTAGTATTTTTTCTATCAATTTTTAATTATATGCTTTTGTAAAAATATTATTGTAAGGCAGTAACTAACAATTATTATTACAAAATAATCAATATTATTCACATTATAAATGTGAAATTTTAAAATTTTAGGATCAAAATTAATAACAAAAATATTTTTAAAAATAAAATTTACAATTTTCGTATTTTGTATAATCTTTTTTGATTGATTTTACAAAAAATTTGATCACAACTATTTCTTTTGAATACTTAACCAATAATAAAATCTATTTAAGAGATTTAAATTGCATTAGAGAATTTACTATGTAAAATATTTTATTGGATGAATTCTTAGCGCCTGAAATTCTTGGAACAAAAAAATATGATAAGTCATGTGATTTGTGGTCCTTAGGAGTCATTATGTATATATTGTAAGTATTTTTAATGTTTATTTCATTATATTTTTTACTAATTACTAAGATTGTGTGGCTATCCTCCTTTTTATAGTCAAAATGGTCAACCCATTTCTCCAGGAATGAAATCAAGGATTCGTGATGGACAGTACACTTTCCCATCAGCTGAATGGAATCACGTCTCATTGGATGGTAGGTATTATAGTTGTATAATAACTTATTTCAATTTTGATAATTATATTTTTACCTATTTTTTCTTATAAAAATTTTTTTTAAGCCAAAGATCTAATAAAACGGTTATTGGAAACTGACCCAGATAAAAGATTAAATATTTCACAAGTTTTGTTACACCCATGGATCGTTAAATATGCGGAAATACCCCAAACGCCTTTAGCAACAACAACTATTCTCCAAGAAGACAAAGAGTCGTGGCATTTAGTTATAGTAAATAAATTACATTTAATATTTTTATATTATTAAGCTTCTAAGGATGAATTTGACGCAGCTTTACAATCAATGCGAGCAGATAAGGAATGTGATATCAAATTGAAAAATCTAGCAGATTCAAATAATCCCATTTTGAAAAAAAGAATGGGAAAGCAATAACACAAAACTTTTAAGTTTTTTATTTCAAATTAGAGTTTTAAAAGCGTACCATTGAATGTGACGGTTGTTAATTGAATAGATTTTATCTTGAATAAATTTTAATTGTTTCTGTTATTTGTTTAATAAATTTAAAATTTTTATATTGTTAAATTTAATTGTTAAAAATTTTTATTTTAAAAATTAAAATTTACATTTTAAAATAATACCAAGTATTACAAAATAGTTTGAATTGTTTAAATATACTGATCAACATTATTAATCTGAATTTTAATTTAAAGTATGTATTACCAGTAAATATAATTTGTTTAAATATTGTTAAATTTGTAGAATTGAAAAAATGACTTCTAATGTTCCTAGTGTTCAAGTTTTTGGCAGAAAAGTTAGTTAATTGCAACTTATAATCATAATTATTATTTCATATAATAGAAAACTGCTACCGCCGTTGCACTCTGCAAAGCCGGGAAGGGTGAAATTAGAGTAAATGGTCGTCCAATTGATCTTGTTCAACCCAAACCTCTGTTCGCCAAGCTCCAAGAACCATTAATGATTTTGGGCGAAGAAAGACTGAAACATCTGGATATTAAAATCCGAGTTAGTGGTGGAGGAAAGAATTCTCAAATATATGCCATTCGACAAGCTCTTGCTAAATCAGTTGTTGCTTACTATCAAAAATATGTCGATGAATCAACCAAAAGAGAATTAAAAGAAAGCTTTATTAGATATGACAGAAGTCTTCTCGTGTCTGATCCTAGACGTTGCGAAGCCAAGAAATTCGGTGGACCAGGTGCCCGTGCCAGATACCAAAAATCATACCGTTAATTTAATACCTATTGTATTAATATATGTTTTGGATTAACTTTAACTTTTCATATAAACAATTAATTTATAAAATGATTATTAATTATTGGAATTAATATACTTGTTTGTCAGAAAACTATGTTATTTGTTCTTAATAACAAATTACACAGATTTTAAGGGAGTAATTTCTGAGTGAATTGTCAAAATTAAGTTAACTTAAGATCCGCTACTAACTCAGTATAACTGTTTCCGAAGATGTATTTTGATCAGTTGGGATAATGGGTCGTATAATTTCGTTATGTCAACGTATTATTATTGGTTATATATATGTCAATGCTATGTTGTCCGTAACGTGAAATTTTATGAAAATGCTTGGTTATATGTGCAAATAGTTCAGAAAAATGGATCAATTTAGGTTGCCATAAAAGGTTACATAAGTTGAATTAAGATTTTTTTTTTAAAGGTTCGTCTTGTCAATATGTATGTTTTTGGATATTGTATTAAGTATTTGAAAAACGTTGGGCTATGGATAAGAGATTGGTCGTAAATAAGGAATACATATATATCGGTTTTTAAAACAAATAGAATTCAACGTTTTCATGCGTGCGTATACAGAACTATAAATTGTTAATGGGACTGGAACAAGAAGCTACAAATGGGTTTTAAAGCAGACAGTTGTGTAAAATTGTGATTTGAAAAAATTATTAACTACCTGTAAAACTGTAAGTATTTATGGACAAGTAGCAAGATATTGAAATAAATTAATGTAGTTGACAGATCTTTGGCTAAGGTTGTGTAGTATGAAATATGTAGGTAATGAAATTGACGATGATATAAAATTGGCCTTCCAGGAATTCCTTGACACTTGCCCACCAGTGTTTTATATGACCGACATGAACAAGCTGTCGCTTAAATGTCAAAAATGTGTAGGCAATATGGGTGTATAGAATAGTTTCTTTTATTTGTAATTTATTAATAAACTTTGTTTTTCATTTTACAAATTTCATACTGCACAACCTGATATTAGATGTCAAACTGGGTTCGAAATAAGACATAAGACATATTCATGTTACAAATTGAAGTCTAAAAATGAATTTCATACAAATGAAAAGTTTGATGTATTCCCCTGGCCTGATAACTCACAGAAAATTTGAGATCACTAATTAAATTAAAATCAATTGGTATAGTAATTTTAATAAATTTTTACACTGCCTGAATAAGTTTTAAGATTGTATTTAAAATAAAGAAGTCCTTGTCGGACTGTGCATAATAACGTTTTCTTCCAATAGTCGTCGCTCTTCTCAGAGAAAATCACTTCAGAAAGTTTTGCAATTGAATTTAAAACTGTTCCCTTACAAAATGCAAATGGTTCAATCTTTGAAAACCAAAAATACACATCAGCGTTTGCAGTAAGCTTTCCAATTTCAGAAAATGGCAAAAGATGACAATAAATTTGGTAAGGACCGATGAAGCTCATTTCTGTTTGAATAGTTGCATCAACAAGCAAAACAACAGATTCTGGGATCAATCATCCATAAAAATGCACTATTTGGTGAGGCGTTATGGCTGACAAAATCCATATTTCTTTGAAAAGTCAAGCAGATAAAATAAACGATGCTTGAAATGTTTTACATTTAGCGATCCAAGATAATACTCAGAGAAAATTTGGCAAACGAATAATTTCTAAAAATTCAGAATGTAATTGGCTTCCGCGTTCAACTGATTTGTCGGCTCCGGATTTCTTTTAATTCACATAAACAAGCCTGTGATCATTCATGATCTTAATGATAATATTCAAGCTTAAATCCAAAATTTGAGACCTGAAACCTTACGAACTACCACGGAAAGCGCACCGAAAAGAGTCATTTTCCACTTTGTATCTTGGTTTTAGTGTCATATAAAATGTTTCATATCTCGTTACAATTGATTTCTAAAAATCTAAATGACGTCTGTGCAATTTGCAATTCTACTGGATTTTTGTTCGACTGTTAAGGAGTGTGAAGCAAATTTATCGCACACTTTCCTTTGTTTCAAATATTCTTGTAAGATTTTTTCTTTACATCGATTGTTTTTTACAAAATGTGAAACTTTTTCAATCATTTCTAGTGTTCCGCATGAATTTGGTTTTCTGTATGATCATTGTCTTCCAAAAAAACATTTACGCCATAAGAAAACATTGGATCTGGTCTTTTACATCATTCAAAAAAAATGTAGAAAGAAAAGGGAATTATCAGAAAATTAGATAACAGAAATAAAATATTAATACTCGAGTTGAATAAGGATAAGTAAAATATTAAAAAAATTTAATATTCAAAAAAGAGAGAAGAATTTATGAAAAAGTAATAGATAAAAGAATAATAAGTCAAAGAAAAGACTCTTATTCACAAAAAAATATTCAAAATGAAAAATTAATATATATTGGGACGAAACTGAATTTAATTTGCATTGTTTAACAGCCCTCATATTACTCTATTAATGGAGAGATTTGATTTAAACAATCAAGAGATAAGGAATGTGAAAATTAGGAGTTTAAAGGCTATTGGTTTTCGCATTCAATTCGCACTTAGCTTTGTCTTAAAAAGTTAGAGTCTTTAATAAAAAAAGGTAATTAAAAAGGGCTTTTTCTATTTTATAAATCGATCTCTTTTGAGTCAAGCAAGTTAAATAATTAATATTCAACGGATTCAGAGAAAATGCTCTGCAATACGTTCTTTTTATTATATTTCCTACTTTCCGTTTTTCGTTCTCTTTGCAAATCAATTCTGTTTTGCTTTATGAAATAGAGTTCGTATTTTTGACACCATGGGTTCTTCGGTTATCATAAAACCAAGAAGACTTAATTAATTAATATTATTGTAATAAAAGAGTATTTTGTTTTACAAAATATATTTTTATAAAAACAAATCATGTTATTTTAATTGATCTTAGTTCGTATCTTAGAACACTCATTTGTTACACTACATTTGTTACATGACAGAGAGTGGGTGCCGCACAGTTGATAAGGTATATTTCAGCTTGTAACGTGTATTCCTAGGTCAACGAACTTATCTTATGTAATTTTTGAATTGACAAAATTGACTCTCATCTTTCAGCTGTCCAAATGTTTATATTTGCGACAAAATGCTATGCGATCCTTGATGTTATTCTGAGACCAAAGTGGCTTTTTGCTGGTTTGTATGCTTTGAGCCAGAATTGAGTGTGGAGGCGACGCTGGACAGTACGAATCGATAGGGAACTAGGTAATTCTTCTGCAATCTCCTTTGCGGACCACATTGGATGAATACATGAAATTCGATGTTTCAATTTGTCTTTACGTTGTGATGTCAGGGTTGGCCTTCCACTTCGACTATTCATTGAAAAATTTCCACGATCTCGATAATTTTTCAACAACCTTGATACAACCGATTGGTTTATTTTAAGGCATCGTGCAATATCAACTTGCCTCAATCCACACTCTGCCAATGCGGCAATTTGAGCTCTGATTTCAGTTGAAACTTCTTGTTTTCTGGTAAGTTTATTTATATAAAAATATAATATAAATGATTATCTATCTATAAAATCAATAAAACATTTATATACTCTTTTATATAATTTTTGAGAATTGTATGAACAGTACTGGCCGAAACACGTTGGATAGCATAATTGTTGTACGTAGTTATTTTATCTATTGATAATAAGCGATTCCTTTGGCATATTCGTTTTATAGCTCGTACAGCTTGAGGTGACACACTGGATGGTCTGCCAATTCTGATCTAATCTTGCGCGGATCCAGTTTCCACATATTTTTTACACAGGTATTGCATGCCACGTTTTGTCACAGTTTTCCCATACTTTCCATGTAATTCACTAGCTATTTTTGACCACGATTTCCCATTATTTCGTAAAATAATTACAACATTTCTATGAAATATAGACAATTTTCTATTCATTTTATTACTCTAAAAATATGTAATTTCACATAATATTAAACATATATATTAAGAATTTATGATTATTTCAATTTTTAAAAATAGTTTATCATTAACTAAATATTTAAACAATTATTTTAAACTAACAAACTTTTTACAAGGACTGTACAGATAGTATTTCATCACTATGACATTAAAACATCCAAACAACATAAATTTTGTGAATATGCTAAACTTTTGGCGGCAACTGTATATCTATATTAACTGATCATGTGAATACATCTGTAATATAAAAAGATTTTGTTAATGATGATGATGTTATCAATATAAAATGAGTAAAAATTGTAAATGAAAAACCAAGTAAAGTTCAACTAACAGATTTCAAAATTTTTAAAATGAAACTTGAAGGACATTTTAGTTATTGTAAAGACATTTCTTCAAAATATTTATAAAAAAATAATTAATAGAAATAAAAACAAAAATATCACGATGAAATTCAAAAATAAGTGGAAAGTCGAAAAATAGAGTTATGATAAAATAAAAATTAATCAGCAAGTTACAAAAATTACATTCTTATTTTCAATTATTGCTTTTGAAACGGCTTAAAAGAATTTGCAACCACATTAATATATATACTTGGTAGGGAAAAAATAATGAAACACCTAACATTTTGAAATCTTAATCTTTGAACATGTTTTAAACAATCAAAACTTGACATCATTTAATAATTTTTGTTTATTATTATTGTTCTTTAATATGTTTAATTAAAATTATCGATTTTTTATAGATAATTTTTTAAAAAATTGATTTTAATTTATTAAATACCAGACCTATCAGATTTTCAAATTGAGACCAAATTGTTGGTACTCGTATTGAAGGCGTTACTGTAACAGTAAAAACCTGAATGGTTGGCATTTTAAAAGGTACTGTCTCAAAAGTAATGACCGCCTTTAACAGAGAAAACATCCTCAGCAAGGCATGGTTGTAGCTGATAGTCAAAGTTGTCTGACAGAGGCCGTCGGACTCTAAATCGAATTGTTAAAAACAATCACAAGACCACAAGTCCAAAAATCACTGCAGAGATCTATAATACCCTACAGAATCAAGTTTCCACAAAAACTGTTCCTCGGGAGTTGCACAAATTTGGATTCCACGGAAGAACCGCAATTCGAAAACATCTACTCTCAAAGACATATGTTTCAAAGCGCTTCGAATGGTGTAGAAACCACATGAGCAGTGTCAAGATGTGATTTTCTCTGACGAATCATTGCTTACTTTATTTCCGACCACCGACTGAGTGTTCGTCTGGAGACAGCTGAAAGAAGCTTTTAATCCACATTGCCGTCTCCCAACCATAAAACATAGTTGGGGTTCTGTGATGATCTCGGATGCTATTTCTTAGAAATCCGCCGAGATAATGATTTGCCTTCATGGAAGAATGAACAGACGAGAATATTTAGGAATTTTGGGCAGTCATGTTCATGCTATGGTTCAAGAACTGTTTCCCTAGGGGAATGCCATCTTTCAAGATGATAATGTCCCAATCTATAGAGCTAAAATTATTAAAAATTGGCACGAGGAACATTCTAATGAAGTTGAGGATCTCATCTGGCCAACACAGTCCCCAGACGTCAGCATTTTTGAGCATTTATGGTCATTTGTACAGATTCAAGTTTGAAGTCAATTTCCACCGCCATTATTTCTAAAAGAACTGAAGAATATTTTAAAAGAAGAATGGACCTAAATTCCTTTGGAAACAATTCACAATTTATATGAATCAATACCTAGGAGAATTGAGGCCGTATTTTCCGCAAAAGGTGGATATACACCATATTAAAATATATTTATTCTGTTGATTTTCAAGGTGTTTTCAGTTTTTTGTCCATCCCTTGTGCATCAACATCTCGGTCAAATGTTTCGATAACTCAAAAACTTAATGGAGCCAATTTAATTTCAATAAAAAATCAAACTGAAAATAAGAAAAATATTATAAAGATAAAACAAAAATCTTATAAAGTTTTTTAAAAAGTTTTTTTAATTTTAGAATTATTTTAAAGCCCAAAAAAATAAAAATTATAATTTTATTTCTTAATGTTTATAAAATATTGGAAATCATTTCTAATTTATTCAAAACATCATTTTTAATTGATTTTATCGATAAACGATATTCTTTTTGTTAAGACAATATAATTACATTTTACGTATTATTTTCTTTTAGTTTTCCAAAAACGACAATTTCAGATCTAATATATTTTATAAATTTATAAAATTGAATATTATAATTAATTAATTATTATCTTTGCATGACAGTCTGAAAAGTTATTATCATAAATGACACCCATCTGTCTTTTCTTGGTTTAAAGGAGACATTAGTATAAATAGACGTTTATTCTCAAAGTTATATATCAAATAAATATGATAGTGAATTTTGGTTTGTTGATCATAAATGTGCTTGTTTTAATTAACGGAGGTATTGTCACAAAATTATTTTTTATATTATATTTGTGATTATAGTATATCATATATTTTTTATCAAATAATAATTCTTTATTCTTTCTTTATATATAGTAACCGAAATATAATAAATTGAATTTATTATTAAAACAAATATTATTTTTAAAAAATAAAGTTTTGTAAAGGTCACAAAAATGAATGGTGTAAATTTAAAATAAATAAAAATTAAAGATTAAAATATATTTCTCAAAAGTGTGAAAACAATATATTTAGAATGTACGTTACAAAAGCGTTACAAGGATTCCCAAGGAATAGTGAAATCCCATGAAGAATACGGCATATTGCCTTATGATAATAACTTGTACTGTACATATTATATCACAGCTTCTGTTGGTAATGATGTTTTGATCACTTTCAAAAATATGAACCTGGAAGACCAAATTTTGTAAGTTCAAATTGTCACCATTTGATTAAAACATAACGATTTAGATGTATGATGGATTATGTAGAAATCAGTAGTGCTAACGACAAACAAAGGTCCAGGTTCTGTAATCAGTTAAGTCCCAAAAGAATTGTTATATACGACAACGAAGTTAAGATTACATTTGTCACTGACCATGGCATTCAAGGAAAAGGCTTTTTAATCGAATATAGGTTTTTGCCGAAGATTATGACCAAGTCAAAATATTGTGGAGTTTCTCCAGTTGATTTAGGAGAAAATTTTTCTGGTGGTAATAGAGTACGTAGAATTATTGGAGGTGTGGCATCGGTTAATGGAAAATGGCCATGGTTGGTTTCTTTAAAGTATTTCAATCAACATCAATGTGGAGGAAGTTTCATATCTCCAAAATGGATTATTACTGCAGCCCACTGTTTCATAAGGTAGGTTTTAACTAGTTCTTAACTAAAGCTTAAAATGATCATTTTCCGAAAACAATACCTGACATTCATTCTTCTCAATTTAGGCAACAAAATACAAATTACTGGATCGCAACATTGAATGAATTCGATTTACTATCAGGAGATCCCAATAAACGGTCTCTGAAAGTCAATAAAATCATTATAAATCCATTATTTAATTCGAGACGTCCTTTTGACCATGACCTTGCACTAGTCAATGTGGACATCAGTGATTCTTCACTAACTCCAATTTGTCTCTCAAACACCGATTTTGAACCGGGAGCTAAGTGCATGACGGCAGGATGGGGCCTCACCGAAGGTTATAAAATGTTTTTGAAATTTTGTACGATCAAAGAATATTTTTGTTCTAACAAAAGATTTCACTAACTCTCAAAAAACGAGTTCTTGTCAGACGGTGTAAATATAATTTTTTAAATATTCAAAAAATAATTTTTTTAAAAATCAAAAGATTTTTTTTGCTTTTGCATATTTTAATATGTTATACTTTTCCCATTCAATTATTAATTAATTAATTAATTAATTAAAATATTGTGCTAATCTGTTGTATTTTTTAAAATCAGTTTCTTGAACATAGATATTGTATTCAGATTTCCTAAATTTTTATATTAATCTTCTATTTTGCAGATGGAAATTTGCCAAACATACTGAGAGAGCTGAAAATGTCATTACTGTCAACTGAAATGTGTAACTCTTCCATGTTTTACAATGGGGAACTAGTTAGTGGAATGAAATGTTCAGGATATATGGAAGGAGGAAAGGGTACATGTAATGGTGATAGTGGAAGTCCATTAATGTGCCAGAGTTCCGATTCTGAAAATTGGAGTATCATTGGAGTAGTATCTTTTGCGAGAATCTGTGCTAGTAAAATTATTTTCAATTTATTTAAAAAACTAATGATTTATTATTTAGTTATTATTTTTGATTATTATTATTATTTTACTATTTTTATAAAATTAATTTTTTTTAGTGAAATTCAAGCCCACAATATTTGCGGATATTTTATATCATAAAACATGGATTCAGTCTGTGATCAATTAGACAATATGTAATGTTTTTTAAATAAACATGGATAAATAAATAGTTTTATTGTTATTGTTATTATTATTTATTTATTATTTTAACCATAGAAAGAAAAAATATTATCAGAAATATATTGTAATGATAATATATAAATTTGATATAATTTACTAATTGTGTGATTTGAAGTGATGAGACGAAGAATAGAAGAGATAAAAAAATCATTTTATTCCATTAATAAAAAGAAATATAAAATGAATTAACTCTTTTTTCCTGGTAAATTAATTTATAATTATTTTTGATATAGAAAAAATATTAAAATTAATGAATGTTATTACATTGATTGTGATATATAAGTGTTCAATATTTAGGGTATCAAATTTAAACCTGACTCCAAAATCTTAGGTGGTGCAAATCAAAACAATCAGTAAA
>JBBMKC010216170.1:0-12590 GCA_037834085.1 Bipalium vagum | reverse complement strand
AAAATATTTGTTTTATACCTTCGATTTTAGTGAAATTTTAGACACACCTCCCCAGAATGAACACCTGTCTACATTGAGCATTTTTTGTCCGACCAAGGGTGTTCAATCTAACCAGGTTTCACTGTATATATATATTAATAGGATGGGTATATTGTTATATTACTTATTTAAATATTTATAACTTTGATAGTTTCTACATACACAAAAATATGCAGTTTCTAAGTGCGGCAATAATTAGTTGGTGCACTATATAAGGTTTTTATTAGACGTAATGTTAAGTTTCACTAAAAAGATGATACAAAATTGATTATAAAATTTTAGTTTGGTTAAGAAGATCGAAATTGGACTTTCTAGGAACTTAACATAAACTATATGTAAATTCAGAAAGATTTAGTGCACGTACGTTCGAAGTTAGAATTTGAGTGACAATAAAAATATTGATTATTAAATTTGAACCTTTTAAACTTTAAAAAACAAATATTAATTGCAAAACTTTTTAACTTTTAAAACGATAAACTTTTAATCGATCAACTGAGTTAACAAATTGTTTTAAAAAATATATTTGATATAAATCTGACAACTTTTTTTGGTACAATTTTACTTTGGAGTTAAAACTCGAGATAATGAATTAAGAGAAAAGTCAGATCACCCTTCGGTATCATACTCTCAAGGGCCCTCAATTAAAAATTCAGTTCTCCGACCTATTAGACGTGAAGAGCACAAAAAAAGAAAATACTGGGAAGTAAGAAAAAAGATACACTTCAGTATTTATATTATTTTTTTGTATTTTTAATTATAGTAACTTTATGTTACTATTTTTAGAATTCACCTTAAAAATTTTTACTATAAATTTATTTATAGTAATATTTATTAAAATTTTATTGAAAAAAAAGTACATCTAAATAAAAAACGGGGCAATTAATTATTTTTCAAAAGAATCTAATCTTGAAAATGACAAACCGAAATTGCCAAGATTAGATCAGGGTCCGCAAGGAGGGACCGATTTAGAATTATCGGTCCAAAAAGAGAATTGACATTCCCCAGTGATAAAGCTGGTCTACGATTGATTGATCGTCAGATCAGACTAGTATATAAGGAGATGGAATCCGCAGTGGATTGCCACAGAATTGAGATCGAAAATCATTTGTGATCGTCAGAAGACATTTGTTAGTGGAACAATCATTTGTGATCGTCAGAAGACATTTGTTAGCGGAACAATCATTTGTGATCCTTAGAAGACTTTTGCCCGTGGAGCAACTATCATTGAACGTTAGAAGACTTTTGCCAGAAGAACAGGACCATTGTCATTGCTGTAATTCTTATATTGATGCTCTTATGCGACAGGAGATCACGACGGGTCCTGTGCGGTTAGTGGGTTTCTGAGCGGACCGGATTGGGCTCGTTCACCCGTGGTGAGAGTATTCATTTGTTTCTTTTTTTTTTAACTTCATTTGAACTATCATTGATTATTTTAATAAGTTGATTATTAATTATTTTTATTTTTTTTAGTATAACATTATTTGATTCTGTGGTGATATAATTGATTGACAGTTGATTAACATTTTAGTGATTGTTTGGAATATTTTGTTTTGTTGTTTAAGCAATAAAGTGTTGTTTATATCTGTTTGATTCATTCAATTGCGTACACGTATAGGAACAAGTGAAGGGGTCAGTAACGTTTCGAGCTAAGGTTACGACAGGGTTCATAATGAAATAATATCGTAACATAAAAATAAAAATTATATTTACATAAAAATAAAATTATATTTGTAAAAGACACAAAAACACAAAAATATAAAAAGAACATAAAAAAACATTAAAACACTAGAATGTTTTTCAGATCATTATATTGTCATTTATTGTTTTTTCGAGAATTTTAGACTGAATTTGGGACTGAATTCGGGACCGAATTTGAAAATCTCCACAGTAATAAATATGGAAGATAATCAGAATAAAGTAATTAACTTTTATTATGGGAATGATTCGTTGTAAGGTGTTCGTATTTGTTTTCACCTAGTTTTTGATAAACTTTTCAAATACCTGTGTGGATTTTTGATCCTTACTTCACTTGTTCCGAAATTATTTTTAGTCAAAGTACACACAGAGCGGTCAGTTACTTCAGCTAAAATAATTTCCTTTCAATGGTATTTTCGATGCCACTAACAAAAAATCGATAAAAAACACGATACCGATGATAAAATCAATGATGTCTCAAGTCTCACCATGGAATATGGATGGTTTATATGCTTGTGACAAACTTCATCACACTGAAATTAATATATTACAGTGCCTTTAGGAATACCTCACAGCCACACTCAACCTAATCACAAAAATAATTGTTTATCATAATCACTAGAATAAAAGAAATAGAAAAAAATAAAGTGAGGTTAAAATTAAACGAAAAAACTAAAACTTGAATAATCGATAAAATATCGACTTATTTATCATAATCAAATAATCAAAGAATTTCAAATAGGCTTAACTTTATTACCTGTTGAATACATTTCTATTTTATTATAATCAAATTATTCTTTAAATATTTTATAAAACACTGTTCATTTATCAACCCTTAATTTTTTAAAAATGCTCTGAAGATCTTCAAATACTTTTTCAAAACCAATTTTAATTTATATTCATTTTTTATCTTTCTAGGAAACAGTAAAAACAAATCTTTAAAAATTTATAACTATTAGAATAATTCTCGAAGCTTTGCCGAGTCCCTTTCATCGTAAACAAAAGCTAAACCTGCTAACCTTTCACTTTTAAAAATGTACTTTTTCATCTACATTTATTTAGTAAAATTATAATAGCAATAAAGTATTCACGTTTTGACAAAATTGAAGGGGTCAGTAAACTTTACTAGCTAAGTGTTACAACATGGTTCTAAGTAATATAATAGGGTAACATACTTAAGGGATTTCAGATATTGGAAGTATCATAAAAAATACAAAGAAGAATTTAATTCATTCCAAATAGAGACTTGCACGAAAATCATAAAGAACTTAAGACTAACAACGTCTGAAATTTTTTACAATTCCAGAAAAATTGATTATTATTGTTATTACATCTTCTATTTATTGTAGATTTGAAAGCACTTGTACAAAGACTAACAATAAATAATCAAATTAGCACAGTACAGATTTTGGAAAACGGAATTATAGGAAATCAATTAATGGTATTGATGATATGAATGTATGTAAAGTATTTATTTCTATTACATTTATCTCTTTTTATGTTAATATGTATCAAATAATCCGACCAAACATTTCATTGATTGATAATATTTATAAGTCAAAGAGTTGGAATGGTTCCGACTTATATATTGTAAATTATTTCCAAGAGTCATGGAAGATACAAATGTATTCTTATGGTCACTATAAGGGTGAAATACATTCTGATGTTTTCATCGATAACCATGCGTTGAAACTGAAAATCAACAACTACGGAATAATGAATGTGAATGGAAGTAAATTGGTTTTAGGGTTTTTTCAAGTCAATGGTCTCCATGATGTTAAAGGCTTCGTGGAAATGAATGGAGTTCTATATTATCTTTTAAATTTTAACAATTCACCAATAATTCTAGTGTCATCTCGTGGAGAAAGGGTAAACTTAAGGTCGACAATGAGACTTCAACAAAAAACCAATGAAGAGGAAAATATAAACAATAATGACAAAGTTTGCTTGATGAAAATCATAATAGATCCTTACTACTATGAAGCGGTTAGTGAACAATATTCTTTTCGAACTGAAAGAGAAAAATTATTGGCTATAAAAAATCACATTCATGATGTTATCAGAAATGTCAATGATATATACAGCAGACTACCAAAAATCCTCAATATAATATTTGTTGTGAAAGAATTGTTTATTTTGACCCCAGACACATGCTATCCGAACTTCACAGATATACTATGGTTAATAAAAACAGAAACCTTTTGTGACATATTTGCTTCTGAAGGAAAGATTCTTGATGACATGGAATCAGTATATTATGACAACATGTTCTGTTTGACAATGTCTATCATCCGTCACGAGGAAATTTCATCGATCCTGGGCTACACCAACTTTGGGTCAATGTGTAAATACCTGATATTTCGAAGGGTTCTCTTTATAAATGTTGGACCTAATTTTCTATTCAATCCACACACTACTTCGATTATTGTATCTCATGAGATCGGCCACATGTTTAATGCTAGTCATGACGATCAAACAATTTGTAAGTCTCGTGGACATTTTAACTATATAATGAACTCTGTGTATACTAGAATGATCAATAAGTTTAGCAATTGTTCCATTTCGGCAATGTCCGATTTCCTGTCAATAGCGGATACGAAATCCTGCTTTGCAAATAGAATTCAAAAATCTCATTGTGGAAACGGGATTTTAGAAGAAGGAGAACAGTGTGATTGTGGAAGGCAACCCCTGTGTACGTGCTGTGATCGCAAAACGTGTCGATTGAAAGGCGCTGCAGAATGCAGCCCATTTGGGATCGATTCGATTTGTTGTGAACGGAGTAATTGCAAATGGAAGCTCAGAACTCTTAATATCACATGTCAGTACAAAACATCATGTTCTTCCTTGAAGTATTGTCATGGAAAATTAGGCTGTCAAGAAGATTTTAAGATTCCCAAGCAAAAATTCTGTGCAAACAATTCTAAGGTTTGCATAAATGGATATTGTAAAAACTCCATTTGCTCACTGTGGAATTTGTTGGAGTACCCCTCAACCAAAGTTTCACACCGAACTTGCTTCTTATATTGTTACAATAATTTGACTAAATTAAAACATCCGATATCGACTTTAATTAAACATTCCAAAGATATTAGCATCAACCAGATTTCATATACCGCAGGAAGTGGCTGTATGAAGGTTGACGAGTTTTGTGACTCCAATGGTTTTTGTGCTAACTTAAAAGGTAGCTTCAACGATGACTTTAATGTACTTTTACTGTTAAATCCAGCATTTATCGAATTACTGACCCGAACCTTTTGTAGCCATTTAATTTTGTTTATCGTAATGTTAGTTTTTGTAAATTTTCTTTGTATTTTTCTATTTGAAATGCCTTATTTACCAGATAAAATTAACATTTACCAGATTTTCTTTCACAACGTTCTGGAATTCACTTTCAGCAACGCCTATCGAGTGAATGATCATTACTTTCACCTATTTATCGATAGAAGAATTATGAAACAAAATTTTACTAAAAGGGAAATAGAAATGATCGTTGAACAGATGCTGGCTCTTCAAAGAATAAAAACCGGATTCAAATATCTTCCGGAAAACGAGAGAGGATTTCCTGTTAATGGAAGATTAATTCAAATAGACGATCAGAAAATGATGGTGCAGTTAAAGAAGAAAATTGAAGAAATGAGTTAAAAGTATTTTAAATTAACTTACGCATATTTTTGTCCTCGAGATATATTTTAATTAAAAAAAATAAAGAGGAGTCGAATTGTCTAATGCTTATGTAAAAAATTAAAATTTTATAACGTTGTAAATATAATTTGATTTGTGTGCTAAAATCTATTAATGGCCTCAACAGATTTCGAATGCTTTGAGGAATGACATTAGATGTAAACCATCAAACGCTCACTATAATCTTTTTCAGGTGTGACATTTGCTTTGGAAATTTTAGTGGACACTTATCATGATCCAACCATTGAGAAGGTTGTCGTTGATTTACGTGCAACAACCATTTCTCATTGCTTGTTACTACACGATCAAGAAACGATGGGTTATTGTTGCACAGAAGCCAGCAACAAATATCATAAGGAAGATTTATTTTATCTTTAGACAAATCGTGCGATATCCATTTGTGTTCAAGCAGTGCAGAAAATGTTTACGAAAAAAGTTGATTTTTTCCTCTTGGATTTCTTTGGTAAAATCTACGTTTATCATTGCTTTAACTGAGCACCATCGACTCATGATGAACGTCTACTACCTTTTTCATTCTTGAGGCTGCTATTGTTGGCTCTGCATTCTTCAAACTATCTACGTGTGTTTCGTTCAGAAACTGGTTAATCACCCCATACCTGGATTACGTTTCTTGCCAATTTTGCAACACTAAGACCACGTTTAAATTCGTGCAAAAAATTATCCGAAGTTCTGGTTTTGAAAGCATTTTTAAAATGGTTAACAAATTTTAATAAATTGATGGATTTAAACAAATTACTACTTGATTATTAAGCAGAGACGAGCTTAAAAAATACTACCTCTGTTCAGAAATGATTGTCCGTTTTGATGCTTTTGTTAAACATAAGAACATTAATTATTAACTTTTCTTTTTTTACTTTATTTTATTTATTATGATCACAGCAAGCTGTGTATAAATTTATATGCTCTTAAGTCACGTTTTCTTTGCATAATATGGTCTGTGGAGCATCCAAAAATGGACATTTTTTGAAATAAAAACATTTACAATATCCAATTTTGCTGATTTTTATTTGATTAACAAATGTTATGATTTTAATAAACATTTTTGATTCTGTTTTTACTTTGTAAGGTTTTGTGGCTGATTATCAGAATACTCTCTTTTAATTAATTAATTATTATTATTATTAATCAGAAAAACCATAAATAAGGAAATTATACAAAAAATAATAATAGATATTAATAATTACTAAAATTAGAAAATAATACAAATAAAATACAATAAAATTATACAGGTTACTAAAAATAGATTTTAGACAAATAAAATTATATGAATTTCTAAAATAGAAATTATATGTTTCTAAAAATAGAAATTATAATAAAAATGTTTATATATAAACACAAGAAAAACAGTAAAAAATCGCACAATAAATCTCACCAAATGCAAGGTAAATCCAGCAGGCAGGGAAATAGAACAGAAAGAGTAACCAGTATAGAAAAATAATCAGTACAGAAAGGTCCAATACCAAGTCGCGATTATCTCAGAAATTTGCATATTTAAATTCCAAGTCAATCATTCATTAAAACCGAGAATAACCTTGTAGAGAAAGAAACAGAAATACCAAAAGGATCACAACTCGTTCAACATTAAGCAGAAGTAAATTGTGTAGTCACTTGTATTATTATTATCATTATCGAAAACGATTTATACTCTGTGAGCACAGAAGTATTAAATCTAAATTCTATTAAACTAAATAATCAAGCACAGTTGCGCAATCTTAACCGATTGACGTGACTTTTAATTATTTTGTTCCTTGAAAATAATTACTCGATGCTTCACCGCTGATTAAATAAACGTTTTCTTTTTTTTTCCATTTCTTCCTTTTTTGTTTAAAGTTTACACAGCCGCTAGCTAGTAAATTTCCTGAGGGCTTTAACACATTAGGCTAAGACTGTGTTTAAAAGTTCTGTAGATCAGCAACAAACCTAATTAATCTTTCTAAACAAATTTTTGCATTACATTTTCAATAAAGATTTTGATATTAAAATTTGTGTTTTCTTAGTTCATTTATAGTTTTATTGAGATCGATTTGTTTTTAATTGTGACAGCGATTAGTAGTAGTGTTCCAATGTTCATCCGTAAATTCTTCTGGTAATATAGACTGTGTTAAGTAACCTAAAAGCCTAGTTCAGTTTTTTTAAAATTATCCACCCTTTGAGGAACTTAACAGGGCTAAAAATTTCATATTTTGAAAAATTTAAAATATTTGTTTTTATTATTGAATTATCAATTATTTTAAAATTTCAAACTTTGAAGAGATGGAATCATGTCAACAAAAGAAAAACCTGTCAGTTGATCAAAGAAATGGTATCCTACAATCTCTTTTAGACGATCTAAAAACAATAAACTCTCCAAAGGTGATATTAAGGCAGTTGCTGAAGAATTTAACAGATGCAATAAAACAACTTCGCATATCTGGTTCAGAGCTAAAGAATGTGTCGATCAAGGTAAAAATGTAGCCAATATTCGCTGAAAAATTAAGAGCAATTCTGGTCGCAAGAAATTATGCCGAGAAACACTAAAACAAAAAATTTTCGCTATTCCGCAACGACAAAGAACCACAATGAGATTAACATCAGGGCGAACATCATTATCATTGGGAACATTATCAAATCTAAAAAAGAAGGCGCATTAAAAAGACATACTAATTCACTTAAACCTTTGTTAACAGCTGACAACAAAAAAGATCGCTTACGCTTTGCATTATCAATGGTGGATACAAATGAAAATAAGTTCAAGTCAATGTATAATATGGTACATGTGGATAAAAAATGGTCGCCATGTGAAAAGTAAACGCTTTATTTCAAAAGTAATGTTTCTTGCTGCCGTGGCACAGCCACGTTGGGACTTTTGTCGGAATAGAAAATTTGATGGTAAGATTGGTATTTGGCCTATTGTAGAATATGTTCCTGCAGAACGTAGCTCAAAGAATCGGTCAAAAGGGACAATTGTAACAAAACCAATTGAAGTAAATAGAGAGATTTACACTAAACTTATAACTGAAAAAGTGATTCCTGCAATCAAAAGCAAATGGCCAGAGAACAACAAATCCATGCAAATAAAGATTCAACAAGACAATGCTCGTTCTCATGCGAAAGTTGATGATAACAAAATCCAAGAAGCCGGCCATATAAATGGGTGGAATATTTCCTTAATGTGTCAAATAGTCCTGATTTTAATGTACTGGATTTGGGATATTTTTAATTCTATTCAATCTCTTCAATACCAACACTCTCCAAAGAATATTGATGAGCTCATTGATATAATTCAACGTTCTTGGGAAGAGCAACCGGTGGAAAAAATTGAGAATATATTTTTGTCGTTCCATAGAGCATTAGAATCATCAATGCTTGTTGAAGGTGGCCATACTTATAAATTACAACACATTGGCAAAGCTGCGAAGAGAAATGTGGGCGATTTCCTGTAATGTTAAACTGCAGCCCAGAGGCGAACAGAACTGCCCAAAATTGTATAAATACAAATTAATTAATCTACCATTGTAAATATTTGCTTATTTAATAAAATGCTCAAAAGAGACAATCATTTTTGAACAAATTTTTTGATTAAAACGGACAATCATTTCTGAACAGAGGTAGTATTTAATATTTGTTTAACTTAATTTATTATTATTGCTCTGTATCATATAATAATAATCACCACTATTATCATCATTATTATTATTATTATTAATTTTATAATTATTTTATTTTTGTTTTTCTAATTTAATATATTTTGTGTAATTTGATATATTTTATATAAAGTCCTCATAGGACTTAATTTTAAAATCAATTTGGACTTAATTCTCAATTACCTAGTCCCTATGGGACTTAATCCTTCAGCCCACAATGTTATTTATTTACTAATTTCGATTTAACTTTTTGTTCTTTTTAGATTTCTGTTGTCTTTGTCCAAGTCTTCGCCCCCAATGTAAGAAAATTTATTATATTTATAACAGATCTTGCGCCCACCTGCTTGCCCGTGGGATCTCAATTTTCAATTGAATATGCCTACAGGTTATAATATTATTATTTTTTAAAACTTTATATATTTTCTTTTACCAATTTTAATTTATTTTTAAAAAATATTTATTAATACATTAATATATTTTTCTACAATATAAATATAATTTCTTACTAATCACAAATGAATAAATTAATAAAATCACAAAATTATAAAATGTTCGATGATTATTTTTTTACCATCATTGCAATTCTCTCCACCATTTGGTTTAAATGAATAAAACACAAAATGTAAAATAAAATTTCTTGTAAAATCACAACATGTAAATAAAATATTTGATGATAATTTCTTCCACCATAATTGCAATTCTCTCTACAATTTGATTTACAACTTTATCTCCTTTTCTTTTTAATTGATGACTCCCTCATATTTATTGATTTTCCAGCCAACTGTAACTTTCGAATAATAGTATTTTCAACTTAAGTACCTTATTTTCATTAATATTTTAATTTATTTAAGTTTATTCAATTGATTTTATATTTTAAAGTAAAATAATGATAATGTTCTGATTTTGGTTACTACTTAGCACTGGGAAAATTTTCATTATTTATTTATTATTATCGTTATTGTTAACATAATTATTATTATCGAACATCAAGTAGCTTTGATTATGACAACTCACTAAAATTGTCGCTTTCATTATTACTTTTATTGTTATTCTCAAGTTTTCTACCACTAGCTAGAGAACAATCATTTCCTAGCCGTTCCTTACTCAAAAAATCTAGATCATATGGCGACTAATCAGTCGTAGACAAACTTGATTAATAGGGAATATAAATCCCCTTTTTAGATCTTTATTACTACAGCGGTCCCTCTTTTGGACGCTTATCTAATTTTAGCAATTTAGCTTCCTCATTATCAAGATTAGACCCCTTTTAGAAAAATAATAAATTCCCCTTTTTATCAATATTCTATTTAATTAAATTTTCATTATTATTATTATTACACTTCTGACTCTTGCGGTATTAATAATTAATAAATAACAATTATAAATATTCTAGACCCTTCTGCGAACTTATAACCCAACAGATTAAAATTTTAAGTTCACAATCTTATTTTAAGTTTAAATTCTACAGCACTCTTAAGAATATAATCAAAATTATTTGTTCGAATAAAAATGCTAACTTTTGATATTATAATTACATTAATGATGAAATTAAACTCCATAATCACAGGAAATCAACATAAAATTTATTCATAAAACTATTCCAATTTTTTAACTGAAAATAACCCGGTAACTCTAAAATAATTGAAATACGTAAATATATTAAAACAAATTAATTTTTTAAAACAAAGTTTTACTTGATGAAATTTAGAAATTCTCAAAATCCTACATTTAGTATGCAAATTTAAGATTGTAATTATAAACATAATTTAATGACCTCCAAGCCAACTTTTAATGATTGAAATAAAGATGATATTTAGTTAGCAATTTAGTATTTGTGTTTATTGAGTATTTTTAAATGAAAAAATTAAAATCAATTACAAGTCAAAGATTTAATATATATTAATGATAATAATACATTTCAACATTTGAATAGATCTGCCAAACAAAGTGGTTCTTGGTCGTCATCCAAAAATTCGGTTTTTTTTTTCCAATGAGGTTTCATCAAAGGTGGCAAGTCTTTTATGTATACTTCCTGACTAAAAAGCTGATTGGTTGGGACCTAAGATACACGATAAAATTACCTCCAACACATACACGAATACAACAGTAAGACGAAATTAAGAAAAAAAAACCTTACTGCTAAATAAGGCTGTAAAAAAGTACGCATGTGTTCACGTCTCTTTTTCAAACCGATCGGACTCCTCATTTGATTCTGGAATGACTAGGAAAAAAAGGTCAAGACCAAACCAATCACCAAAAAATCGAAAAATAGATATCGAGAACAATCAGGAAATAAGAAAAACCATAACTACTTACCTGTATCGATTTCTCACTGGATTTTTGGCTTAAAAGCTGAAAAAAACCATCACGATATTCTGGATTGTGAACAATATATTCGTCATAAAGATCGACACACACTGATAATAAAGTGTGAACACTATTTGAACACGACAGGCAATTGTTCAAGGCGCAAATCGTTTGTTGGAAAACGAAAATAACGATATCGAAGGTCAGAAGTTTGCGCTTATTGATCTATTCAATATAAATAATTAAAAACAATGTGAAAGGGAACCAGAAGAGTTTTTTAAAGAAGAGAGGAAAAATAAGTTTACCTCGATCAATAACGGAGAAATGAATTGAGACAGTTTCAAAATGCACGACTGGTCTTTCCAGATGATTGCACGGCAAATGTTATTCAGCACCACTAACAACATTGGACAGTTACTATGGAGACCGTTCTCAGATAACCGTTCCATTAAAGGTCCTAACTTTACTGCTTTCGAAGACGTTTCATTCACAGCCATTCCGTTGCCACACAACATTGTTAATCCTGCAAGTCGCCACAAGAAAAACAATAATAATAATAATAAAACATAAAAATAATATTAATATTAATAATCGCGTTTCGATAATGATTTTTTCCATTAGCCATGTCATCGTCTTACTGAATAATTCGCAGAGTGCTCTCGTGAGATTTCTCAATTCCTTGTCTTCGATTATTTCATTGCACAATTCATCTTCTCCATCAACCGGATCCTGATCGAGATCTTTATCGATCTGGAAATCGATTTCTTCGGAATTTGAGATCATTGTCGATTTGTTTGTCCATTGGCGATCCAAATTCTAAGAGGAAATAGTTAAAGCATAGGAGCAATAAATTGGTAATTCACAGAGATTATAAAATAGTTCAATACCTCAAACATAAAATTCATAAAAGGTACAATGGTTTCGTGAATAACTTCGGGGAAGAAAATGGTTGGACAATGAATAACAAATGGTATTATGAAGGATTCTGCAAGAAAGAGAAAATAAAAAATAAAATAATAATATTATTAAAAATGAATAACAATTATAATAATTGTAATTATCCAAATGAATGATAACAACAAAACATTATAAAAAATAATTATAATAATAATATAGAATAATAATCACCATAAATAATTAATTAATAATAAAAGAAAAAACATTACTACGTAATAAATAATAATAATAATAATAATAATAATAATAATAATAATAATAATAATA
>JBBMKC010216159.1:0-12591 GCA_037834085.1 Bipalium vagum | reverse complement strand
TGTTGTATATGTATATATATATATATATATATATATATATATATATATATATATATATGCAATATTATATTAAATTTATACAAATCGAAATGTTATTTTTTTTAATCAGACAAGCATCACACCAAAATAGTAGAAAGCAGTATAGACAACTTTGTCGATTGTCCTAATTTTTGATAATTTAATCAAACATTTTACATTTTTTGTCGGTTTTTCTATTCAAGTTTTGAAAGGTTAAAATAATTTTCCATAACACAATATATATATTTATATAGAGAGAGCAGTGGAAGTTATATTTTCGCTTAGCAGCCCAAGTTGAATTATTTATGCTTCATAATTGGCGCCACTGTCCAGTTTCATTTGACTTCAAATTGTACAGAATTTTGGTGATGACATTGAACATTGTTCATTAAGCTCAACATCGAGCGACGTGGGCAAATGATCCAACATTTGTCAATCAATTTTAATGAACAGTCGCAGATTTAATTAACACAGACATACGCCAAAGCCAACATTGATTTTAATAATTATCAATTGAAAATGTTTTCGTAAGTTGGAAATACTAATAACGATTATAAAGACCAAATTAGACTCCAGTAATGATAATATATGAAGCTTAACCAATTACTGTTATTATTCGAAAAAATGATAATAAATAAATGTAAGAATGAGTTACCTCCATTTTCCTTGCTATCCCAACCATTGAAAATTCCATCTTGACTCAACAACTTCATAAGACGATCAAGTATAAACAACGATTTTATCAACGTAGACTGATTCATTGGGATTTTATACTCTGTCCTAATACGAGACACAAGTAAAGATGGATCAAATTTGACAAAACATTTCCCGAAACTAATTAATGGGAATAAATATTATTATTTATGAAATAATGATAAATACATGCGATGGTTCCATTCCTGGGAGAGAGAATTGGAAAGACGATTTGGTTGTGGTACTGGACAATAGCTTAAGAGAGGAAATAAATGATTGTTATAATTGCCTTCATCATCGTGACTTTTTCTATTGGCCAATCCGCTGTCGGTGTGTTGAAACAAATTTGTTTAGATACCGCTGTTGACGAACCATGATAAGTACCTGGCGGACAAAATGGCGCCATCGCAACTGACACATTGTGGCCGATGATATTCTGATTTTCAAGAAAAGCACTCTGAATATCAATGATTTTTTTATCATGTTGGCGAATGGCTTTCCTTCTACAACCGATAATAAATTATTGGCCTTATTATGCCAGGTATTATTTTATTAAATTTCAGTTGTTGTTGACATTCAGATAAACTGAAGGCAACAAATGAATGATTGGAATAATGAATGACGAAATTTGTAAATTTGTCTAAATAACCAATTATTTTTTCCATTACAAATGATATTCAAGGCAATTTTATTAGAGGCACTGATTAATTAATTAATTTTTAAAATCATATTTTGCTTCCAACATATTCGCTTGCAGAACCTTTGTTATTTTTTCATTATTTAATTCAATTAAAAAGGAAATAACTTGAAATTATTACATTGAATAAAATATAGTTGATAAAAGATTTTATCTCATTTGGGCTTTTCCATTGATAAATAATTCATGAATTTCCAAATTCAGCATTCCCATTCAATGGTTTCGTTACAGATATTATATTTTTCTCTCATATTATTCATTTGCAAAAAACAACAGTGGTTTTTTGGCTCATTTTAAAAAGTTATTTTGTTATATTTGTGTTACCTTGAAGTTTTTTTTGACAACTTGGAAAAATTTCAATGGAAAATTGTTTTATTTTTTCATATTATTAGGTTGTTACAAAAAAATGTCGGATTTCGACGTGAAAATTTAAAGGCAATAACCATTCGCTTCTACACTTCTGCCAACGCAACAAAAGTTTATTTATTCCATTTGAATAAAAATCATGATCTCTAGAGGGGATGGACTCCAAGAAGACATGTTTGATTGCGTCCGGTTCCCGAAACACTAACGTTGAGAAAACTGTCCAGATATTTAAATAAGTAAAAATCAGTTGGAGACAAGTCAGGTGAGTATGGTGGATGAGGTAGGGTTTCATATCCAAGTTGGTTTAGTTTCTCTAAAGTTAATTGTATAATTTGTTATATATTAAGATTATACGGAAAATCTTATTAGAAAAATCTTTTAACCAGTAAAGAATTTTATGTTCTGTGCCACAACATTTACTGGGTTTTATTCAAAATCTGCATAATACCGTGTTTATCGATGTTCCAAAATTTAATGATGAAAAAAATATAAATAATGTTATGTATAGGTTGTGTGAAAAGTCTTTAATCTAAAAATGAAAGAATGTAAAAAGTACCGAAAGAAACATTTATTATTCAACATAATCTCTGACAATGCAAAACAATCAGTCCATTTATTCTCCGATAATTCTTTTTCATGTCTAAAATGCGAATCTGGAATATCTCGAAAGTACTGATTTACAGCTGTCTAATCTTCTTCATTTGGTGCAAAAAACATGCCACAAATAAATTCCTTAAAGTTTCTGAACAGATAAATATCTTTTGGATCCAAATCTTGAGAAATATGGTAGGTAGAATTTTGAAAGTTAATTTGTCCATTTTTGCCATTGTCAAACCACTTTTGTGAGCATTTTGTTGCATTGTCCTGATGAAAGATGATTTTTTCATATGCATAGTGGATGCTTATTAAAAACAGAACAAATATAAACAAGAATGTTATGTATAAATATACATTTAATAATAAAAAACTAATAATCTTTTCACTGGAACTTTTCAAAAAATTCCTGTTTTAATTTTATGTATAAACAAAAATGAAACAGGAAATTATAAAAAATATTTTTTACTTAAACAATAGATTTATTTTGAGAGAACTCTTAGCAAAAATAGATTCTTTCTGGCAAATGACAACTTCTGATATTTTTTCTTGAATAACTTATTTATTTTAAAAATATTTGTTCTACCATTAAAGAAAGATTATTTTCTTGACCTTCTATTGGAAGAAGCAATTTACAAAAAATCTTCTATGATTTAAATTCATTTGTTTTCGATAGTCTAAGCTTTAAATGATGATAATTGTGATTTATTAATTATTATTTTCTTTTTAGTTATATATTCAGTAGTCGAGGAAAATTATTAAGTCTTGACGAAAAATTCAATGAACTATGGGAAAACCTATCTTTCGTATTAAAACAACTGAAACAGTAAATCAGTCTGTATTTAGTCCCATTCTCAGTAATCGTTGAGAAATGTCCATATTTAATCCTCTTGTCTCGAAATCACCATGGACTTCTGAAATAGTAACTCAGGGCAATACATTTAATTTTCGTCAATAATTTTTTTAAAATCATTCATAAATATTAAATTCTAATTCTCTTACAACTTAGTGACAGAGGAGAAATAAAATATTTTCTATATTTTAAGAGTCACTAGATTTGAGATCGTAGTTACGATATTTTTTTCAATGTTATTCTTGTTGATTAAGATCCTTTCGTGAATTCATGTTATATTATATCACTTCAGAGACCTTTAGCTTTAATACCACGAGAAGGAGCCGTGCGTTTTTAAAAAAATATTAATTATGTAAATTATTCTATGAAATAAAATATCCTAAATATAAATAATAATATATTTTACTACTTATTATTATTAAGGGATCAATATTAGAATTTAGAATTTGTTTAATGCTCTTTGAATTTTTAGAAATTGTTTAAATAAATGGATAATTTATCAAGGTTATTTTATCTTGAATTTTTAAAAAATGTTTATGCATTGTTATTGAGTTAAATCAAACAATATCAAAACCTGATTTACACACAAAGCTGTATTTGTATAATGGATTGCAAAGACTTAATGCTTCGACTTCTTACGAACGAAAAAATTTATTCCAACGTATAAGGCCAAAAAATGTAAAACATTGATTGCAACAGAAGCGTAAAGAATTAATCACAGTGTGTTTATCATCTCGTTAATTCACATTCTACATCTATTTGGTCACTTGTCAGAAATTGAGGAAGCATGGTTAAGATGCTCTATTACTTCTATCCTACAATCCTCACGTTTCACACACGGATTACCATCTGTTTCTATACAAAAAGTTTAGCTCTGTTAAAAAATTAAAAATTAAGATGTTTTTGTTGGAAAAAATTTATGAAGATAGAATAATGAAATTACACGAGAGATAATAAAGTGTTCTCTGGTTAAAATTTCTCTCTTTTGTCGAAGACTTATAGGACAACATAAAATAAACAAATTAAAGTAATTTCAGCAATAACTTCTTTCAAAGTGGTACTTTAATCTCTCTAAAATCTTTTTTATTTTCTTTTTACATATGACATTATTTTTCTTTACCTTGTTCACTTAAAAAATTAACCGTATCTTTGATAATCTTCTAATTTTCTCTGGGTAGACATTCTTTATTAATCTTTTTAAATAATATTTAGGTCCATATTAATCTGTTTGAAGTTTAAAAATAGCCCAAAGATCAATTGTTTCATATTATGTATTTTAAAGCTGTAGAATTCAAATGTATCTTTCACCTTTTATTTTTTATTCTTTAAAAATTGAAAATTTTAACAATTCTTAATATTATTATAATTTTTAACATATGGCTGTAATTTCTGCATATTAGTGTTTTACATTTTAACACAAAAAAATCTTGGATAAGGTTAATAATTTATGTTTTATTTTTATAAAGTAACCCAAATATAGTTTTCTATTTTCCAATTTTTATTATAATAGAAAAATATAATAATAGAAATAGATTTTTAAAAAAAATAATGAGTAATAAGACAATAATAATAGAAGAGGCACAATCTTTATTATTGAAGATATTGATTATGTTTAGGCAGGGACTCCGCGGTGGCTAAAAGATAATGGAGTTGAGATTGTGGATCTCCTCTTTAGAAATGATCTTCGTTCTAGTCTTCACGTATTCACACCGTTGGTCTTCTTTAATATCCTATCGATACATATTCACAATTACAAAAAATCAATAGTATTATTAAAATCAAAACAATCATTAATATTACACATAAATCTTGTCATAAGTAGTCTTTACTTTTAAAGTATTTTATTCCATTATTTCCAGCAACAAATTACAACCATGATCTTAAAAATATAACTGAATATGCCGTTATATTTAGAATCGAATCGAATTTTGTAAGAATAAATAATTTTACTTATTCATAATCATTACCATATAATGAATTATTTTTCAATTTTAGATTAATTTTAAAATTATGATAGAACTACAACTAGACTTTAAGCTGATTCTGTTCCATTTCTCATTTCTAAAATGCTTAAAATATGCTGTGAAACAGTACTAGAATTTAAATATCTTTCAGAAAAATAAGAGTTATGCTTTTATTATATTTTTTCTCAAGAAACTGTTACCTGACGAGGCCTGGTCTTGTCTGGTACAACATGACGCCATTAATTATATCCATAGGTCGTAAAAATATTGTTTAAAATATTTTTTATATTTAAAAATAATTCCGTTTAATAATTACTATTTTTCAAAAATGTCAGCAAATTTATTAGAATTTTTCAATAAATGTTAAATTTTAAAAGTAACAGTCAAGAAATGAAATAAATTTTAAGAATGAATATTGTGTAACAATTTGTATCTTTCCTTCACTTCAAAAATTTGGCTGTCCAAAATATTAGGCTCTATTTAAAAATTAGTCGGTAACTTGATTCATTCAAAAATAAAATTAGTATTAATTTTAAGAATAAATTCCACGAAAATCCATAGAATTTTAAATTTTTTTCTTTTTTATTGTTAAAGGTTTAATTTCAAATTATACTTTATCTGGTGAGGATAAAGGTCATTACCTAAAATAAATACTGTTAAAAGGTTTGTCATAAAAAATAATATAATATTTAAGTTCTTGAGAATTATTATTGTTATGAAGAAAGATTTAATTATTTCATTACTCTAATTTGATGTGATTTGATAATAATTAGAAATTTAGTTTGAGAATTTTATATCAAAGGCACTCAGAGCTTTTAAATTTTTATTAATGATTTTGATTTAAGTCTAAAGAAATTTTATGAGTTTGCTTTTTTTAAATAGTCTTCCGTTTTGTGATTGACAGTTATAAAATTTTATGTTTTAATTGTTGAAGACGTCTTGTCAGTACTCAATAATTAATTTATATCCTTAACTGGTGTATATATGTTTAATTGTTCTTTGAATAATTTATACCTTGAAATATCGTTTAGCTTATGAGAAAATTTACAAATTATGATATACTGAGCAAGTTTTCAAATATTTATATAAGCTATTTTAAAATTTACTTAATATGTTACTCCTTAAGCTTAATCAATTGTTTTTAAAATTATAAGTTAGATTTTTGCGTGCTGCACATTAATTCTAATAATATAGCCTTCAGCAAATGAAATGCACATAGAAATTAATTGCACCTAAAACGGATTTTTTAAATATTTGAGGTAATTATTCCTGAAATGAAATGAATGAAAATTAATTTCTGATGAAAATTTAGCTAAAGGAAATGAATTTACTTTAGATTTAACAAAGGCATTTGTGCAATCTAAAATTCTATTATTTAAGAATCAATTTACTGCCAATCAAAGATTTTTTTGAGAAAATACACTAAGCACCATATTCTAGTCAAAAGTACAGAAAGAATTATATCAAGCCTATTTATACCAGTACAATTCAGAAAATAAAGAATATTGTCCGTGAAAATCCAGTTGCCTTTATAATAGATGAAACTAAAGATATCAAACAACGTTATATTTTGAACATTTATATTTACCATTGACACTAAAACATTAAAAAATCAAAGAATATCAGACAAATATAAGATTAGAATAATGGGAAATTCAATATACAATATATCTTAATAAAAAATTTCGCTAGTTTTTATATTTTCTCTTGAATCTTGATTTTTCTAATCCAAAATATACAGCAATTAATTAGTAGAAGATATTTTTATATAATGAGGCAATTAGAAAAATAGTGGTAAAATAGAATAATATTTTTAAGTTTAAGAATTGTAATATATTAAATAAAATAAATAAATTCCAAAGTAGAAAAAATATATTGATTAAATATATTTTAATAAAAATATATTAAGTAAAACAAAAATTGAAATTATTTAAAATAAAAAATGGATATATCTCATTTTTACATAGATTCTTTGATAAATATAAAATTAGCAAAGATAAATAAATATATCAGTAAATAAATTAACAAGGAATACGGATAACTTGATATTCGGTAAATTGCCTTTTTATGATTATTCTTTTTAATTAACTTATGTACTTTTTAATTAAATTTTCATTATTATTTTAGTTTTATTATTATTATCACACTTCTGATTCTTTTGCAGTCTTAATAATTAATTAATAACAATTATAAATAATATAGTCCCTTTTGCGGCCTTTATCATTTAATTTTGTGCGACGATAACTGAAAGAGGTAAACATTACTGCTTATCATCAATTCATCAAACATAAATTAAACTATTCATGATAAAGAAGCAATTAATTTTGACAATAATATATACGTTCTACGACGATACACTTTCCTCAAAGTATGTCAAAAATTATTTCTATAAAGCGGTTGTCATTTAATCTGCTTATTTAATCACATTTTAAATGATGTTGAATAATTACGTAACTAAAACATTATAAATTACGTTTATCATGAAAGATCATTTTTTCTTCGAGTCTATTTCAATAACCAGGTATTGTATGTCTCCTTTCTCAATTAAAAAATGTGTTTATGCATTTATTATTATGATACATGTTTTGAACTTTTTTCAGTTCTTCTTCAGTGATTAATATTTGATATTATATATTTTTATCAATTAATGATTGGTTTAATTTTTAATTAAAGTATTTTTCAAAGTACAATTAGTTTAAATTACTTTTTTTAATTTATATAATATTTTTCAAATAATCAAAGAACAAACTGAGAAATCATCGATTTTACTTTATTATATTTTGGTCCTAATCTCTGGTTGTCGATCTTTTATTTATAATGAATCGAAAATATTATAACAATTTATTTAATACCAATAAGTTTGACAATTTTTAACAGTCTTGGTTGTGAATCTGCATGGATCCAGATTCATACTACTGATCATCGGCGTCACTTGAATTTACTCTGTATGATCTCGTATCGGGTTTCATTACAGACAGCACTTGTCCGTTGGACATATCACATCTTCAATTTTTTGCACCATTGATCAACTAAGGTAATTTTAAAAATAAATAAATTTGATTAATGAGGACTTACTGTGTATGAAAAGTAAGAACGGGAAATACAAATAAAAATGTGAATCTGGAAGATAATATTTTTTTCAATAAAATTAAAAATTGTTTGACGAATTAATATGATCATAATTAAAATCTAAAATAATTAAGATATTAGGTGTAACAGTTAATTCTGAGGATTTTTTAAAATGTAAATATTTATTTCTATGTAATGAATTTTAAATCATTTTATTAATTGTTTTAATCAAGCTTTCTAATATTTAAAATTTAAATGCTGGAGCGCATGTTGCAAATTCAGTCAAGGATACGTGTAAATAACTTGAATGGGAAATCTTACCCCATCCACCATATTCGCCAGTAATGCTGCCACCTAATTTCCATTTATTCAGATCCATGGTACACAGACTATTAGAACGTGCTTTCGTAAATACGATGACGTCATATTTTGGCTTGATGAATAGATTTTGTCTAAAGAAGAAAATATCTTTTACAATGGCATTCACAAGTAACCAGAAATTTGGACCAATGTTATAGCTAACGGTGGGAAATATGTATAATATAATTATGTGTTTTGTCCTTCAAATAAATGCATTTTGCTTTTTAAAAAAATTCCACAGAATTAACTGCTGCATCTAATAGATAACTCACTGAATTTTATTTCTCGTTAGACCTCGTAAAAGGTCATTGAAGAAAAAAAATATTTTTATTCGATTTACTTAATTTACATTTATTTAGTTAATTTAATCGATATTAAGTTAAAGTTTGGTTATAATTTTTTTTAATTAGTTAAATAAATTTTATAGTACTTCTTTAATTTACGTTGTCTGCCAAAAGATATTATTTGTTTTAATCAAAATTATTTCTTTCAAGATATTTTCTTTACTTCAAAATCTAAAAGACCCTATCTACTGAATTTTTTATTTTAAAAAGCATTTATTAAATGCGATTTATCATAAGTGAATAATGTAAACAAATTTTTCATAGTCAATGATTTTTTTATTTTATTTCGATCTGGACACTTAATTTCATACTATTCCAAACATGAATATTCTCTGATCCAATAAAGAAAATACAAGGATGATAAGGTTAACATCAGAAACAATTAAAAATAATCTACCCAAAAAATAATTGCAATAATAAAGTTAAAAATAATTCAAATTTTATAAATAACTTCATTAACTTTAAATCACGTTTGATTATTCTACTAAGGACAACACCCAATGCTACAAGGATTAAATTTTAATTATTTTTAATACAGATCTTACTTTTAAATTATAAATAATAATTATTATTTATCTTGCAAATAAGAGTCGTTTAACTTTCATATTGCCCAATCTAATTGGCTGTCAACATCATATAAGTAAGTGAATTCTGATTTTGTGTTATTCTTTGATTTAGTTTGGTAAGTCACAAATCTTTATTTTATTTTTATCAGTTATTGTTTAGAAGAAAATGATTTCTCATTTGTTTATAATATCTTTATTTTGCGTGGCGCATCAATTCACAACTTTGGCCTATGATCCAACGGCTCAGCACATAAAGTTTTTCGATTCAGGGTAAATTGTTTAGAGATCAGAAATTTCAAAACCTTATTTTACGAATGCATTATAGTTTTAAATTTTAAAAGTGCATAATTAGCTGATTTTATATTATATTTTTTATATATAATTATATAAGCATTGAAGTATGGAAAATGTTGAAGACCTAAACTATTCTTACTAATTTTAAAAAAATTATTAAGTAAATTCTATAGAGCAAGGAAAATTTATTTCTTAGATTTTATAAAAAAAACAATTCTTAATAAATCAGAAGTCTTAATATTTGTTTGAATATTATATGTAATGTACTCATTTCGAAAAATGTCTAATTAAAATTTCTTAGCATAAACGTCTATATTAAATATCACTGAGTAATAAAAAATTAATTATTAATTAAAACATTGTGAATAAAAGTTGAATGATTTTTATTTTTTATTTTACATTTCAAATGTATTATTAATAGATAAATAGATAAAATAGATAAATTTTTAACTATAAGTTTACTATTGAAAATTCATTGATATTGTAATTTTCCGAAATCTACAAAAATTGTAAATAGATACATCTTTTTAATAAAAAGTATTATTATTATTATTATTATTATTATTATTATTATTATTATTATTATTATTATTATTATTATGCGATTTCAATTTAATTTGAAACTTTGTAAGGTTTTTATTTTAAAAAAAACCATTAATTAATTTTTACTGAAACTACCTACATTAATAAATATTTATAAATAATTATAGAAAATTGAAACGGTAATTAATTACTTATTATTTTTAAAAAAATTAATGCACCTCATTTTCATTCATTAAAAAATTGCAAATATATAGAAATATTTTTTTATTTAGAAATAAAAAAATAAATTTTTCTAATTCATTTGTTAGCATTTGTAAATTGAATTTTCTTCAGTCAGTAATTATCTTTTCAATGTTTGAGAAACACTTTTTAGTTAAAAAAATCATATCGGCCATATACTTTGAATAATATAAAAATAAATCAATGAAAAAAATTTAATCTAAATTTTAGAATCACTTATCATCAAATCTTTCGGTTTTTATAATATTCTTAAAAAATAATTATTTCAGTATGAATTTTCATTAACTTCAGAAATTGAATAATTGCTCCCAATTATCACGATGGACATAAAAATAACATTATGATCAATAATCTGTCACTTAATAAAAATCTATTTACATTTATTTATTAATGACTAAATATTTTTTTATGAATTAATGTTTATATAAAATATAAATTTCATATTTCCCTCATTAAAAATACTAAATGTAGTTAAAACCTTTTGAATTTATATAACCGAAAATTATATAAACATGAACTCATTTTCCACATTTTTAGAAAAAAAATTTTAGGTATTGGAAATTACTTATATATAATAATAATGATAATAAAAAATATTAATATTAATATTAAGAATAATAAACAATAATAGTCATATTAATCATCATAATAAATAATAGTAATAATAATAATAACAACAATAATAATAATTATTATTATTATTATAGATTATAATTATTATAACTAATTATTACTATTAGTATTAATAATTAATTAATTAATTAATTAATTAATTAATTTGTTAACACGTTATATTAAATGATGATAGATGATTTATTAATATATTATCGTATCACCAAAGAAACTGTTATTGACAAATTATTTTTCAATTTTCTAATTCTTTGATAATCTTTTTAAAGTAAATTAATTAAAATTTAATATTTGAATATTTTGAAAATAAATAATATTTATAAATCCGAAAATATCCCAGAATTAGTTTTGTATTATTTACGATTTTACCGATCTAAATCTATGTAACCAAATAGGTAACACTTTTTCAAACTCTCTTTTCAATTCTAGATTTTATAACTTTTATTGTAAAAAACATTAGTTTTCAATATTTTATATTTGTTTAAAGTGAAACTAAAATTTTATGAAATGATTTGAAGATGTAATGACAAAGTTTATCCCATGAAACAGCAATACATATTTTGGCCAATTTTTTTAAAGATGAAAATAAGATAAAATTACAGAGACAAATTAGATAAAATTTTTATTTTTATGACTTAGATAATCCATCAAAACCCTGTTTGCTCTTTTCAGATGTTAACTTCTTTTAAACGCAAAACGTACGTAAATATGTTCAAAATAATATATATGTATATATATTTTTTTTTTATTTTTCTTTTAAAATCAATTTTTACTCAATATATTCACAGACCGTTCAGATTGTATGTTTATTAAAAAATATTACGTTGATATTTTATTGATTTATTAATTATTATATAATCTATAATTTTACTTTATGAAATTTTCTATGAAAATTAATTATCATTTCTCTTCTTATTGTATTTAAAGGTGTTAAAATAGCTAATTTCATAAAATAAATAATTTATATAAAACATTTAAAAATGATTTCCAAGTTCATTATGCAACATCCCTTAATAGAATATTTTGTTTAAAACTATATTCAGTTGTCTTTGGAAACTTTTTAATGTAAAAGATTTATGGAATTTTTGAGGTGTAATTGATTATTATCCTTTCTGATTTTAATAAAATTTTTCATTTATTTTAAACATAACTAAGTATTATTCAAACCCTAAATTAAAAACAAAATTATTTTTGTTTGTTTATATTTATAAATAATAACACAACATTAAGCTTGTCTTATTTAAAATATTTCTTTTTTAATATCCTTATAGTCCCTGCCGTTTAAAATCTACTTTTACTACTATAATTTTTCATTTGAAGAGATAAAACTAATTTTCTAATATATATAAATATATATATA
>JBBMKC010216148.1:0-12591 GCA_037834085.1 Bipalium vagum | reverse complement strand
AATGTATAATTCGTATGATTCATTCTCTGTATATTCAATAAAGATCAATATGCAATTCGAATACTGAATAAACTATTTACAATTAAAACTGCACCCTAAATTATTTCTAAACAAATTATTATATTTAGTTCTTTAAAAATTGAAATAAGTTTGATCTATGTATTTAATATCATATTCATCAGTTTTACAGAAAGATAAAATTATTGTTTAATCTCTGATTAATGCTGAGCACTTCGAATTTTGATATTGAAAAAGTCTTATTTATTTTAATGTTAGTTAATTCGTAAACGATATTTATAATTGATCTCTAGTTTTTCTAATTATTTTTCAATTTTGACTTTGATAATTTTCATTATAATTTATATATTTTTGATTTATGAAAAATAATTATATATCTAATTATATATTTTATTATTATTATTATTATTATAATACAATTTCTTTCTAAATTTCAATTCTTGAGTTTTTACCTCTGATAGTTTTTAAATTATTCCATTTAGTTTCAAAATGAACAATTAGAAATTTTAATTATTATTTCATATATTTTCTTTAATCATTAATTTCAATACTTTTTTAATCAATAAAAATTATTTAGTTTAATTTTCGATTGAATTTAAAGGTATAAATATGTATAATATAAAAAGAAAATTGTTTCATAACTGGATCTCATCAATCTTATAAAAAGCTAATTCTTTTATTTATTCTTAATAAATATAAATAGCAATAATATTATTTTGAGTTTTGATCAATTCTTTCAAACTATAATCAATTTATTTACGGTTACATTAATATTTGTAACGTGATTATCGATACATACTTAAATTCTGAATTTACCTAATTTTATTTTACGATGATCATGTATTATTCAATTCTTCATATCAAAATTTTCATATGGAATGAGTGAAATTTTTTAATAACGATTATTATTAATTTTAAATTCATTAATAATTGCAAGATTTAATTTAAAATGATTTTTCATATAATTAATATTAATAGTATAATTATTATTTATAGCTTAAAATTTATTTATTTATGTAAACTAAAACTGAAAAATGTTAGTTAAATTTCTGGCATTATTATTTTATTATGGCATTTTATCTGGCGTTATTATCTCCCCTATGTATAGGCTATTATACCCATGACATTTAAATTCGTATGCGATATTAGTTTGCAATATTGTAGGTGTTAGCGTTTAATTGTAATTTTTAAATAATTTTTTGATTTGGCTGTAATTGAAATTACTTTTAAATCTTCAAGCCCAACAGTTTTTTCTTTAAAGTTCTTGAATGTACTAAATCTATTTGAAAATGGTATTTTGATTACGTTCTTAAACTTTTCTTTTGTATTTTCACTTCTTTCCATCTTTTTCTATTTCAGTTATTAATCTGCTAATTGTTCCATTGATGATCTTTTCTATCTTCTATCTGGATATGCATTCTTTTTTCAACCTGTTATAATATCCAGTTCCTTAACTATCTCTTTATAATCTTATTATATAAGATGTTAAAGACCATACTCTATGAATTAATCCTTTAATTAATCAACTTTAATATCTTCTTCGCAGAAATTATTGTTTTACGTATATAGTCCTCTCGCCTTTTCTAAAAGAATTTTAGTTTGCATTATAAATTTTGGTGGAGGCTCGCTTGGTATTTTTAAGGAAGTATTGACTACAATTTTTTATCATTTAAGCTTATTTTAAAAACATTTTATTTCATAAAAATTATTTTCAATTTCTTTGTAATTTAAATGTATAAATAAAATACGTGTAATATAAATGTAAATAATAATTTTTTTCATCATTTACAATTGAAAAAATATTTTTTTGTTAACGAAAAATTTTCTTATAGTTTCAATAATTTATCATCTATTTATGAAGCATAATTACCCAATTATTATTTAATTGTGAAGATGACCTATTTTTGTTTAGTTAATCAATAAATTATAAATAAATGTACTTTAAATTATTAATTTATTTTTTCTATTAAAAAAATTATAATAAAAATATTTATTTTATGAAAATAATTAAAATTATACGAGACAGTTGTTAAAAAATATATTAATTCAATAAAAATTCATTTAGTAAAATTTTACTCAAGGCCAAATTCGATTTCCAATTTCTTATCATTTCAATGTTAATTTAATCACGTAAAATTTTGAAAAATAAGCTTTTTCAATATAAGAAATTTTATTTTGTAAATGATACATCAATAATAATACAGATAATTTATTTTTAAATGTATTTAATAATTATTTCTTTAAAATCATTTAAGAAAAGGACATTAGATATTAAAAGTATTAAAAATATTCAGTCCGAATTGCTACCAGAAATGAATGTCAACTATTTTTCTCCATTATATTGTTCAATATTTAGTGTATCGACTTTAACTTGACCCTAACTCTTAGGTTGTGCAAAATAAAAACAATCAATAAAGCAATAATTTTTATTTATATCACAATAACATAAAATTTACAATGATAACAAAATCGTCAAACTCAATAAAGGAATCACTAAAAACAATAATGTCTTAAATATCTCCTATATTATCAGTCAACAAAATCAATCAATTAAAACAAAAATTAAACTTAAATAATAATTATTGATTATCAAACAAGATCTTACACCAAAGGTTCGTTTAAGCTTCCCGAACTATCAGTTGAGCCTTTACAGTTTGCTCTAGCTATCCCTCTGTTGGGGAACTTAAACATATTTCAAAGAAAAGGAAAATATCATGAACATACTTTTGATAATTTTCGTATTTCTTTAACAATGAAATCTACTTTACGAATTTTACACAATAAGCGTCTTCGTAACAATAATCTGCTTAATAATTGAAACTGAAATCTACTTCTCGAACTGTAAATGATAAGCTTCTTCACAACTATAATCAAAATGAATTTCTTTCAAGCTTTTGACGGTGAAATTGTGAGTTAATGCTTCTCCTTATATACTGATTCTAAACTAATCAGTTTGTAGACTATCACCCTCAAAATTCCAAAATTTGCTCCTTGATGATCAATTTTGGAGAGCTAATTGCTTGGTTTCCCAATTTTCTCCCAAAATCTTCCCTTAATTACTCTTTAAAACTTCTCATTATTATTTTAATTAATTTTAATAGGTTATAAATAAGCTAAAAATAATTTTAGGTAAAATTTTTCAAGTACTTTTTAAAGGGTTAATTAAAATTTATTACTTAATTAATTAATATTTTAAAGGGGTATTTTATGGGCAATCGGATTTCTTTAAGGGCTTTATGAGATGCCTTTAATAAATTCAGCAGTATATTATTTTTTAAAAAATTAATTCTTTTCAAATTATGGAAGAACCATTAAAAAGTAATTAATGACATGTTACGTCAATAATCGATCGATTGATAGGAAATTTTTTTAACTTAATGATAATGACATGAAATATAAAATAAAAATCAACATATCTCATACATGGGGAAATTTGGTGTGAAATTAATAGTAAAATTAATTAATATTTTTCTTAATTCAAAATATTATCAAAAATCAATTATTTTCAAACTTCGAAGATCTGTGCGACATTAATTAATTAATAGGCGAGTTTTATTTATTTGTAAAAAGTGTTTTTTGTAATTTTGCTATTAATTTTATTAGTATTTTTGTCTGAATAATAATAATAATAATAATAATAATAATAATAATAATAATAATAATAAATAAATAAAAATTGATATTAGTATTATTAAAATAATGACAATTTTTACTCTTATTTTTTCATCGAAGAGGATCCCGTACATCCTATGTTTTTCAAGTAAAATAAGTAAAATGCTTAATGGATTAGAAATAATTGATAACTAATCGGTAGATGTAACACCCAGTCGTTGAAAACAACTAAATGCATGGAATAAACAAAAAAAATATCATTTTTTCATTTATATTTATTCATGCATAAAATAGTTTTTAATAGAAAGTCTCTTTGAGAGTATGTATCTTTATTTTGATGTTAAAAACATTAAATTATATTTAAAAGCTCGTATAAATTATATCCTGATACAATCAAATTAAATAATAAAACAAAGGGAATGGAAGAATTATTACAGGGATACTAAAAGATTATCGTTGAATTTTTGCCTGTTTTACAATTACTGTTTACAATAATAATTAGAAAAAAGTTTCTAAAAAATTGTTTTGGAGTCGTTGGGTTTAGTAAGAAAAGTTAATTTTCTATGTAAACTAGATATTTTCAGGTAGAAGTCTCAGGTTGATAAGACTTCTTTAAGTTATATCAATAATAATAATGTAATCAAAATTTAATTTTAATAAAAATTGCATCAATACCTCTCTGCTAGGATGTGTAATTGATAAATTATCAATATTTATTTTTTTTATATTTCATATAATTTCATAAAGAAATGATATATTTTTAATTAATTGTATTATTTTAATGAGGAATGCGAACATTTCCTTTTTTCTTTAAGGAAACTATACAGTTGTTGAATTTTTGTGAAAAAATGTAAAACTAAACTTATGAAAAACATATTTAATTATAATATACAATATGTATAATAAAATAATTTTATTGGAACACACGTTAAAATTATCTATCTAAGAAATTATAGAAAATTATTTTTATTTATTGATGAATCCTTATTTATTAACACACAGATGTATAAATTTATGGATAAATTAAATTCAATATTTTCTTAACGAGATTAATTGTAAATTAACTCTATTATCGGATTATATTATCATTCATAACAATTTTTAGAAAATTGAAATATAAAGATTTTAAACTGTATCTTTTTTAATATTAACAAATTTTCTAAGTAATATTGTGAGATTTCCAGTGGGAGAATTCGTCTCCATAGAAATATCAATAATGGAATATTTATATATATCTAATTTAAATAAATCAACCATTGATATTAGTTTAACTTTCGTATCAAGTAGAACTAACTGAATTTATTCTGTCTATAATATTAATCAATTTATTCTGATATTTGTTTTAATAATAGAAAAGAAAAACTTAATTTTTTTCTGTTTATCAGAAATTATCATATTTCTGTTTTTTATTTTATACTAAATTTTTTTAATAAACTGTAACGTTTCATTTTCATCGATTGTATAAATTGTGGTCTTTCGGATTACAGCGTTGATATAGTTATGGGTTGATTAAATTAATTCTTTTTTCAAAATAATGATATTTTGCTTTAAAAGAAAAGTCATTTTCATTAAAATAAAGAATTTCTTTTTTTTATTTATATTATAATTTAACAGGCATTTTGAAAATGTATTTAGAATTCTTTTTGCTCGAGTTTAAAGATCAAAGTATTTTGGTAAGTTGTACTGAAATCATTTAGGTATGTGAGATGATTTCGTCGTTTACTAATCTCTTTATAAGTAATTCTCTTGCATATTCTCAAAGAGATTAATTAAGCAAAACTTTATGCCAAGGTATTTTGTATAGTTTTAATAAATTTCTTTCTTTTATGAAACCTGTAATCATCTTACGACAAAGTCATTTACTCTATTATTGACCTTTGATGATTTTTTGATGACTTTATTTAAAAGATTCGTAATAATGATTTTTTTATTTTGTTTGCTCAAACAGTTATTAATATATTTAATTTTCATAACTCAATGTACTATTCAAATTATTTTTATCAAAATATATTTTATAATAATCAATTTTTATTTAAATAGAGAATATTTAAATTATTTTTTATAAATATTCAATATTTATTATAGATGATTTTGATAAATTACCTCCTTCAATCATTTATTGATTTTTAACTGTCATTATTAAACCAACAAGATAAAAAAGAAAATGTTTCTGTTTTTAGCGTTAAACATTATTATTGTAAATTCATTATTTTTGGAAATATTATTTAAAAGAAAAAATTAATCTACTCGATATCTTGTTAAGTAAATATGTTGTCTTCCGTATTTTTCAGTTAAACAATATTAAAATTATTTTAAATTTTAAAAAAGTGTTTATTTTTATTTTGAGCAACAATTATTAAAATGTTGGTTTTCAAATGATTTTGTTTTTAAAAAATATGAAAAAATAAAACAAAAATCATCTTTTTAATCAGTAAACTTAATAATAAATCACATTCTTCTTCTTCACCACAATATTTTCATTCATTTTTTTTCCAATTTTTTTATTTCCATTTTATCTAGATATCTACAAAAAATTCCATAAAAACATATTTCTAAATTGATAAAATATTAAATTCATTAAAACTTTTAATCTTTCCAATTGATAAAAATCAATTTTTTGTTAATTACTGGAACACAATAGAAATGGCTTAGAGAACAGAAACATAATTTACTCGTACTTCAGCTGAAAGTTGTTCAATGATATTGATTATAGATGTCTGATACATACCCGTCAGTCACTGTAATTCCGGAGGGTACTTCGAAGTCTGTAATTGAGGCATGTTCTAAATTTCGCAGTCGCGGACGTTTCCCAGCATTAACTTATTATTATTCCCGTAAAAAAGTAATTAGTTGAAGTAGATTGAAGGGAAATTATTTATTGTATTTTTCTGTTAATTTTCTCAGTCTGCAATGTGTCGATGTAGCCAGCCATTGGTTGGGTTTTCTGCTCGATGCAGTGAGGACATAACAATGTTGAAACGAATTAAGGACGCAGCTTTGGAAGGCTATACGGACAGATTACACGTTGTCGATACGCGACCTAAAATTAATGCTCTCACTAACCGAGCCAGAGGTAAAGGATATGAGAGTGATATGGATTATGAGAAAATCGTTTTCCAATTCATTCAAATTGAAAACATTCACGTAATGCGTGCCAGTTTAGAGAAACTGTTGAAAGGTTTTATAATTATTGACTTCATTGATATATGTTAATATTTTCTAAAGCGTTCCGCAATTCCAAGCATTCGTTTCCCTATTCTTTGGAAAATAGTGGTTGGCTTAGGCACATAAAATGGATATTGGACGCATCCTTTTATATTGCCAAGGTAATATTGTTTAAAAACATTATATTTTTAAAAGATTGTTCCATATTTTATTTTAAAATACTTTTGATAATAATGCAAAAAAAATATGCAAATATTGATAAAAAAATATTTTGAAAATTTTGAAAATATTTCTTTACACAATTTGTTTAGATTTAGAATTTTCTTTTGGTTAAGTTTAAATTCTGATTCACTTTTTAATATAAATGTCTTGTGAAAATAATTGAAACAGTAGACCTATGTCAAAAATAAATTAAACCCGAGTTACTTAAGAATATATACAATTATTACCAAAATTTAATATATCGGGTTACTGAGAATAAATCTGGCACTTTAAAAACGTCGAATAATAAATGAATAAATTTAAGAACACTTAAATAAAATATAGAAAGATGAAAAACATGAGAATATATTTATTAAAGTTAATAAATTAATCAACTAAAATATTTCCTTTATTTCGTTTTACTCTTAAAGTGTGTTTTTGTTTAAAATTTTTCTCCAATCCATATTCCCACGTAGTTCGATCCAAATTGAATAATCTAAGGGATTTAAATCAGGACTATTTGGCGGTCATTTGTCCGTAGGAATAAATGAACTAAATGGGTTTTATACCATTCCTGAGTACGTTTTGCTGTATGAGCAATACAACCATCTGTTGAAACATCAAATTATTTCCCATCAATTTTTTACCTTCTTATAGTACTACTGGTAATAAATTCTCAATATTATAAGTATTAAAATTTACTTTTCACTCTAGGAATACAACTTTTGTAATTCCATTGTAACATGCACCAATCCATATCATTAAATTAGAAGGACATGAAAGTTTTTGATGAATGCTCTGTAAATCAGCCTCAGGTCTAGATAAAGCTTATATTATTGTGTTTTGTGAATTGTAAGCGTCATTAATAGTAACCTTTTCACCAGACAATAAAATTTTTCGACAATCATTCTTACGAATAATTTTTCGCACCCAATTCACAAAACTAATTCTTTAATTTTTAGGCAAGGATGTAAGATAATGTATTGATTGTTGGCAATACGGCCTATACTTCAAATCTTCCTTCAAAACACATTGTACAGCACTTCTATGCAGATCCAGCGTTTGGGCAATTAATCTTGTTGATTTTCTCACACATTTCTGTTTCAAGAGTCTTCACGTTTTTTATTACTTCTTTTATCCTTGATGTTTGTTTCTCGACCTGTAGGAGATTTGAGTATTAACTTATCCTGCTTGTTAAATCTTGTGATCCATTATTGCAATGTAGACTTTGAAACATACTTCCTTAAAGATTTTGATATTTGTTATCAACTCACACCTTCTTCGGCAAGGTGTAATACAAAATATTGAATACCATTAGATTTCATTAAATGATAATATTTGGAAAGCCTATTTTTTAGAATTTGACTCATTGATCATAACAAATGAATAATAAAAAGCTGAAATTTATTATTTATAAATTATATAATTCTATTCCAAACGTTAGAAATTACAAACGGGTGAAAATGTGGTGGTACATTGCAGTGATGGTTGGGACAGAACATCTCAAGTTTGTGCATTAACGCAAATCATTCTTGATCCGTATTATCGAACTATCGAAGGATTAGAAGTACGTTTATTTATTACAGTGTTCAGTATAACCTGTTCAGTTTCTTTAGAGTTATTAATTAATAAGCATCTAATTTCAGTGAAATATGAATATATTGTTATTATTATAATAAACGTTCCATAAAATTTTAATTAGAGATAAGATTTTTAGAGAGAAATAAATCTCAACTGATAATAATTAGAGTTGCATAATTGATAATTTTCAACAATATTTTATATTATTTTAATAAAAATATCTTTTGAATTATGAAATTTATTTCTTTATATATAATAGTAAATAATTAAATAAAATAAATTTATTGCAATTTGACATGCAAAACTCGAATGTGAAAGACAGATAAAATTGATATGATTTTCTAGAGCTAATTTTTATATATTTTTATTAAATTTCAACTTTATTGTTTTTAGGAACAAAATTTTTGAAATATCAGCAAAATTCTGAAATGTATTTCCTATATATTTAATTTTCAAATCAAATTTATAAATCGTAATATATTATTTAATAAACTGATTCAAATCTAGTCTTAAACAAGATTAGATTTTAATATGGGATTGGAATTAAATTAAAGGCAAAATAATGATCATATTAGTAGTTATTTTTTTATTATTTTAATAAAGTAAAATTATTAGTTATTTGTTTTTAAATAAGTCAAACATTTTTATACTCATATTTTTTTGCTAAAATTTATCAATTTTTGGAAAGTTTTGGAAGGATATTTTTTGGATATTGAAATTTGATCTCTTAATGTATCGTATTGTTTAATATATGTAAATTTAGATTGTCGATTTGATGATTTGTTCCAAAAAATAAATTAGAATATTTATTCTTTCAGAAATAGTTAATTTATTGGGTTTTTCAATAAGTCAGTGTGTTATTTTTTTAGTAGTTTAATAGTTTTCGTTATTTAATGTCAATATAATAGGGTAGTTTGAAAATTTCGCGAAATGAAAAAGAAAAATCAATTTTATTTTAACAAATATTCCATTATTTTTCAACAAAATATCCTTTAATGCACTTTTGCCAATGAAAATTTGAACAGGTGAAAAGTCGTAGGGATTCAAATTGGGTAAATATAGTGATGTTTAAGAAGTTCCTACTTTGATTCATTGATTTTTGCTTTTGTAATTTATGCCGTGTATGGATGTGAATTATTTTGATGAAAAATGAATTTCTTTTTCTGAAAACCGTCCTTTTTCATTAATGATGATATCTAATGTATCCAACAGTTTTAAGTAACACTCTCTATTGATTATTTCACCTTTTGGAGAAAATCGATTATAAGAATTATTTTGACATTCCAGAATATTAATGTCATAACCAGCAGTTCGCTTTCTCTGGAGATGGACAGCACCGATGTTCCCACTTCTTAAGTTAGGTTAGCTTTCTTGGTTGTAATAACGAACCCATATCTCATTTGTGATAACAAATCTTCGCACACAATCAGTTTTATTCTTCTGAAAACGTGCAAAACACTATTGAGAAATGTTCATTTTTAATTGTCTTGGTTCAATTGTAAGCAAACGCTGGACTTATCTCGCGTTAATTTTTTTATGTATATTAAGGAAAATAAAATGCACCCGTTCGGTTGATATGTCCATTCTGTAAGCTATATCTGACCTCAAACGACAATCATTAAGAACCGCTTCATGTGTTTTTTGAACGATTTTCGGAGTACTACATGATTTTGGGCGACTAGAACGAGGCTCATCTTTGTAAGCTTATAAGTCCCTGTCTTCAGTAGCCCATTTATGGACCGTCGTAAATGATTGAGTATCATTTTCAATGTTTCTTCCATGTCATGATGGAATTGTGTAGTTTAATATTTTTACCAAATATTTGTTCAAAAACTAGTTAATTTAAATTAATGTAGAAAAACAAACTCTTCAACAATTGATTTGATATTTGAAATTTATTAATATTAAAGTAGCTTAATTAGAAAATACGATGCTTTGGTTATACAAATTTTATTTATGCGTCATTTCGCGAACTTTTCAAACTACCCACATATTATTTTACATTATAATTTACAATTGATTATTTTTTAGATTAAAAAATGTAAGTGAAGATTGATCCTCATTTTTAAAACTTTTCGTGTTTTTATAGTTTTTCAAAAAGTGGAGAACTTTGATGAGCATATGCGAAATATTTTGCTATTTTACTTCAAAAATGGAAAAAATACTACTGAGGCCAGGAAAAATTAGTGAAAGTTTATGGTGAAGATGTGATTAAAGAAAGACAATGCCATGAGTGGTTTGCCCGTTTCCGTGATGAAAAAATTTCATTCAGGTATGCTCATTGGCCAGGGAGATATATGGCGATTGTCATCGACAGAATTAAGGGTTTTGTGGAAATTAATAGGTATCCGACGCTCAGAGAAATTTAAAATCCGTTGGTTTCATTCAAAAATTGAATGTCTGAGTTTCGCACGAATTGAAAGAAATTCACAAAGTCAATCGAATTGACATTTGCGAACAACTCATGAAACGCAAAGAAGCCGAACAATTTCTCGTGCATGATAATGAGCGACGAAAAGTGGATCGTCTACAATAATGTCAAGAGAAAAAGAAGCTGGTCTAAAAAATATAAAGCACAGGAGAGGCAAGCAAAAGCAGATATTAACCAGAAGAAGGTTATGCCTTCAACCTGTCTACTACGAACTATTCCCTAACAATAAAACTATAAATGTTGAAATCTACTGTGAGCAGCTCTAGAGAGACGACCTGAGCTGGTCAATTGAAAATGGTCGGTCTGACACCACGATAAAGCAAGGTCAACATATGAGTTTGATTACTTACCAAAAATTGCTAATTTTTAGTGGGATGTTTTTGCCACATCCATCCTATAGTCAAGACCTTGAGCTCTTCGATTTCTATTTGTTTCACTTCATGATAAACTCATTGATTGGTAAAGCGTTTAATAATGAGGGCCTTATCAAACAGCATATTGAGTTTTTCTTTGCAGAGAAAAATGGAGACATCTGCGATGAATAATGAACTGACCATAAAGATGGCAGAAGGTAATTTATCAAAATGTGCAATATATAATAGATTACTTTGGATTTTGTTTGGTTTTGTTTGTTTTCTTTTCTTAAATAAATGAGCATTAAAACCCACTGACTTATTGAAAAACCCAATATTACTAATTTGATTTTCAATTTTTATCAGCCTATGCAAGAAACTTTTTCTTTGTTTCCTCTGCAGATGATTTTCACAAATTTTAAATCATCTTTCAATATCTCTTCATCAATGTATGTGGGATTCATTTCCATATTTTTCCAATCATTCCCATACTTTTCAGACGTTGAGAAATACACCATTGGCTCACATAATGTCAATAATTTCGTATCTTCATTCCTGAATCGGCGAAAGCATTCTTTGTATGTCGTAGCGGAAGGAGTATATTTGTCGTAAATTTCTACCAACAAGTGGTGTGTTTCTGCATATGTTTTCTTTGCAAAAAAAAAATGATGCAACATTACTTCCTGCAAATGACGTTTTATTTGGAACAAAATTAGCCATTTTGATTTTCTTTTTAAACAATATCTATTTAAATAAAGTTGTGTTTATATAGAATTATTAATATATGATCTTACAAATAATATATTAGGTTGTCTAATAAATTCGTGCCGTTTTTAAAATGCAAAATTTTTATTTATAACATGTACATTACATAAAAATCAATCAGTTATGTATTCGTCTTTATTGTTAAAGACTGTTTCCCATCGTTTAGGTAACTTTTCGATTCCATATCGATAGAAAGCTTGATCTTTTGAGCCAAACACCTCTTCGAGCCAAATCCGGACGTCTTCATTACTATCGAATGTCAAACCACGGAGATCGTTTGCTATTGCTCGAAACAGGTAAAAATCAAAAGGCGCGATGTCTGGTGAATATTGAGGATGCTGTAATACCTCCCAATTAAATTCCTGAATGGCCGATATCGTCATGTTGACAACATGAGGTCGGGCGTTGTCATGCTGCAAAATCAACTTATGTTTTGAATTTGGTCTTTTTTGTTTAATAGCTAGG
>JBBMKC010216137.1:0-12592 GCA_037834085.1 Bipalium vagum | reverse complement strand
ATTTTTAATGCGGATGAAACCGCAATATTTTGGAAATTGCTACCAAATAAAACTATGGCATTCAAAGATGATCAGTGTATAGGTGGAAAGAAATCGAAGGAACGAATTACGGAACTTTTATGCAGTAATATGACAGGTACCTGCAAGCGCTTTCTTCTCATCGGAAAATCAAAGCATCCATGATGTTTCAAAAATGTCAGCCGGTTGCCAGGGCCGTATGAAAAATAAAAGTAACAACCTAAGAAAAGGAGCTCAAAAAATTATTTGATGCTCAGATCCCAGTCTGAGAATTTATTTAATATTATTTACTACAAACTGTGTCCTACCTAACAAGACACGCTTGGTTAATTAGATTAGAAAATAACTTTAATATAAATCGAGACCAGTCTTACAAATTTTATTTGGAAGCCGGTTTATATTATATCCAATATAAATATGAAAAAAATTTTTAATATAAAATACTTTTATAAACTGAAGTATATAAAACTAATTATTATGAAAATAAAAGGTCTTAAAATTCTAAACTAAATATTATAATAATAAAAGGTCTTAAAATTTTAAATTCTAAGCCACTTAAAATATATAACAACTATTTGTACTAAAATCAAGGAAAATAACAACTAGATACTAATATTTATTAGCTTTGATATCTTTCAATATCAAGCAAAAATAAATAAATAAAAATTACGTTTTAATTAAGCATAAGGGGAAGAATGACGGCCGTAATTAAACTGAACGAGCTGGCATGAAGCTACTGGACTAGTGAATATTTGGATGAAATGGAACTCGTCTACGGGAATGGCGAATAATCAAAGGAATCGTGGAGAATCGACGGGAATAGTAAATACCCGTATGAACTGGTTTGGCCCTTGGAACCTTGAGATTGTGCGATTGAACTGAAGGGTTTCAATTTTGAAGTATGAATTGGAATGGTGAATTGTTATTTCTGATTTTTTCTTTTGGAATGGGAAAATTTCGCAATATCAAACTAGAATCGCCCTGTGTCAGGATTTGCAGCCTTTTAAATATGATACTGATAGTTAATTTCTTCCGGTGTGGTTTCGCAGTTGTTTCTGTTGGAATAATTATTCAGCTTTTAATTGTAGGATCTTGGTCTGTTATAATAGCTCGACTTCGTCCGGCAATTAGTGGGAAAAATTAAATAATAGTTCGGTTTCGTCCGGCAATTAGGATTAAATAATAGTTTGTTTTATTATTTGTAGTAAATGGATTTTGATACGCTAAATACATTATATCTTTATGACGTCATATACATTACATAATACGTATACTTCGATTTAACGAAGTAATTTGATCGGTCCCTTGAAATTCGTTATATCGAGACTGAACTGTATTATTAATTTTTATAAAATATAGAATAACACATAGAAAGAGTCAATATAAAAGAAAGTAAGTCTGACAAAGCTTTTTCATCCAAATTTCACAATTAAAAATTAGTTATGGGTCTATTACGAGCTTTGGAGAATCATCCTCCATAAGGTTGTAGTGGTTCCGGCTCCGTTGTGGGCTTTGAATTTGATTTGATGGGTGCTGGAACCTCTTTTTCTATGGATCCCAACAAAGTGAAAATGTTTTGGGCGAATCTGGTTTGTAGTTGAGATTGATTATCGATGGCGGGGTGGGCAAGAGAGAAATCATTGATTTCATTTGCATTTGGTTTGCAAAAATTTTTTATGTGATTTATAAGGTACCTGATTGTGAAGGGATTTTTGTATTTTTTGAGTTGCCAGTGAATATTTATATTTTGGGTAGTAATATTTTCAACTTTTTCTCAAACTTTCGAAGTAGTTAGATTTTTTAATTTTATTTGATACTACTATTTTCTTTTTTATATATTTAATAATTTTAATAAGATAAACGAAATTTAGTTTATTCTGGTGAAACTAAAGGATCATTTTCTACTTAACAAAGACAAATCAGACAAACATCTTCAAACTTGTAATCGATCTGAGTATCTCCTTAACTCAAATGAACTGTCTAAGAAATATTTAGTACACGTTTTCATTTGCACCTGATTTACCTATTGACCTTTGTAATGTATTATGTATAATCGATTTTACATTATTTTTTTCAAAATCGAATTTAGCTGGTTTCTCTTGCACTCAAATTTTATTAAAATCAGTTATAGGTGTTAAGAAAAAATAAATTGAAAATGTTTTTTTAACATAATCATATTAAATGGAAACCTGAATTACGTTATAATTTTCTCATTAAATAGCTTTTGCCATTACTGAATCATTCGATTATCTTGAATTTTTTTCTTTGTAAAATAAACAGAAAAATTCATTAATATATTTCATTTCATCGTATATTATAATTATTTATACTATACTTATCTCTGGATATCGTCACAAAAATAATTAATCTGAATTTGAATTCGAAAGCTCATTAATCTGAATTGCTCAATGATTGTTTTTCCACTTTTTTCAGCCGACGTTTTATCTCGTTGGAAATTGCTTCCTCTTCGTCCTCATCATACTGATGAGCTGGTTCACCGGAACGTAAAAGTCGCCCAACAAAATTATATTTCTCTAAAACGATTTACTTATTATTTATCAAAACGTAATAGTAAAGATTGATTTTTTTTCATATTGAATTTTCATTGATTAAAATTAGAATTTTCGATTCATTTTTGATCATACATCACAAAAAGATATGAAAAATATTGATAATCATTTTTCATTGATTTAGATAGGAATCAATTATTATTTATTGAGTTATCCTCAAAATTCTGTCAGTTGTTTAATCTGCTTAATTTTATTAATAAGATTATCATAAAATATTCAACTATAAATTGCTGCCGCGCAACTAGACGATTAATTCAGAAAATTCTTTCCTTCAATTAGCAGCCCCCTTAGCAACAAATAATTTGTAAAACTGTGGGAAGTCTTGTATTACATTTCAAATCGCACCTTTCATTTTATGTGCAGCAATTAGTCCGGTAGTTTGACTTTTTTATGGTTCATCCGCAATAGTCAACTGACATTGCCTCCCGATTATGAATTTTTCAGTCCCAAGAAAGTTCATTTAAGAGAAAGAGAATTTAATTCAATCAAAATGACCTTTGAAATGAAATGAACTTTTCGACCACATATCGAAGAATTTCTATAAGCCAGAGATATTCTGTTCCTTGATAGAGGGCGAAGGATGATTCAAATGAATGAGTCATATTTTGTTTAATTTGTACTTTTTACGTCCTGAAAATCACAAAACTTTAAGGATAACCTCATACAATTGATAATATGGAATAGTTCTTTAAATCAATAAGATTAAAAGAATTGAAACATAAATATAAAAATAATCTCAGGATAAATCGAGTAAAATTAATTATTTCATTAAATTCACAAATATATGCTCAAGATTTCTCAATTTGTATGAGGACTGTGGAACTCAACCAATATAGACGGAAAACTATTTAGCAACCAATCAATTTTAAGTAAATTGTTGAGCCTATAGTTTTTGATAACGAAGTCAATAAAGCACTATCTTGCTCACGAAAAGTCTGAAAAGAGAAATTTTGTTGTATCGATTGAATAAGAAAATTAATTAGAATATTACAATAATGAAGGAAAAGAGAAAAAGTCTCGACAGGTAAAATAAAATAGGTTTTAAATAAAATTATATTATTTCTGAAAATAATTAACATTAAATTAAAATAAATGACATTCAATAAACTTTTAAAATGTAAAAATCGGTTAGATTAGCTATCTATTAATAAAAGCGACTTCAAATTTCATTTATTAGACACCATTGATATCGAAAGAGTTGCTGAACAATTACCGTTGTCGTGTGTATTTAGTCTCTAGATAACATTGAAATTATAGGCGAAATTTTAAAGAAATTGAATGAATTTTAAGGTCTAGATATATAAAAAAAAATAACTCAATATAACTATTGATAGGAATAGAAGCAATTTATTACCAAGTATAAATAAATTATAACTACCTTTAAATTGCAATTCCCATTCCTTTAATCTTTCCATTTGATCGGTATTGAGGTCTGTTAAATCATCATATTCATCCTTGAAAACCATTGGATCATTGCAGAATGTTGCTAGTGCCCTAGAAGCATCTTTGCCGGCAAAATTTGAATAAGGAGCATCCTTTCCATATAAGTCTTTTCCAATTTCAGTAACGTCGAAAACCTTTCCGTTTACTGCTATTAATCGATATGGACTTTTAATACCATCATAATTAGCAATTTCTGGCACTGTGAAATCTTTCATTTTTAATTTAGGTAATACTTTTTGGTCATAAGAAGCTGATTTACGAAAACATATATAATACACCAGTATTAAGCATGCAACTAATAAAATAATATTGACAGAATTTGAAAATATATCAATGATAATTGAAAATATCCATGACAAAAATTTCATTAACGTCATTATTAAATATATTATTAAAACAAGTTTCGTTGAAATAAATTTCTCAGTTTACTTTTCTTAACTTTTAGTTTTACAGAACTAGGATATGAAAATTGCAACTTAGATTGTCATCTGCAAATGATAATATAATAGCTTTTTTAATTTAAATATTCAAATAAACAACATGTAAATCAAAGTTAATTATTTTGTGAAATATATTTTAAAAACCTCGAATAAGGAAATATTATTATTTTGTAAATTACTTTAAGTATTTCCAGTTATGAGTAATAATTATTAATTTTATAACCAATTACCTCTAATGTTTAAATTAGTTATTTTAAACTTTAAAAAATTCAAGTGTTGTCCTTAAAGTTTTTAAAATTGTTTCTTAGTTTCTGTGCTATTTTCGCTTATTATATTTTAATTTTTTTTCATCGTTGAACTAAAGTTTTCTTCAGAAAGGTTGAAAAGATACTAGATATAAAGTCTATTTTGGTTTTAAGTATGCACAATAATACTTTAATTGTTTCTACAAATATTATTTTAAAAATAATATGTGAACTTAAAAATTATACAAAATATGTACTAAAATCAAGTTAACTAAAAATTTTGGTTTACAAAATAATATAGTCACGACTCAGATCTCATGGATGTATGATGTCGATAGAGTTAATGTCTCCAAGACTGGTTATTGAAAAATTGAAAGACGGATGGTCGCAGAGAATAATTGTAATTCTGCTTAATATTTCAAGGCATGTAGTGCAACGTATTCAACTTTAATTTAAAATCATAAAACATTTGTTGCTATCAGTACACCGGCTAATATTGAGACACTTTGGAGGATTTTTAATCTTAGATGTTGAAATAATCGACCACTGCTCCTTCAAATTATTCCACAGTGTCTCAATATTTTCCAGCCTACATATAGCAACTCTCACTTTCAGATCAACTCACAACGGCCTAATTATACTCAGATCAGTACGAATAATTTGGATTTTTTTAAAAAATGAAGTCACCAATCTTAACTTATGGCATGGAGCCATAATTGTTGAAATATATTCTGTGCCTCATATATCGGCAGCAATCCTTTCTTCAATACATCCTGATTTGCATCAGAATTCATCCGATCCGGCCACCTCATATACCTCTGGTGCCATCTTCTTTAATTGCGCCCCAAACCATCAAACTCTTTCCTCCAAATTAACCGGTTTTGTGGTATATTTTGGATTATACCTGGATCTTTGTGGTCTGCAGACGTATTCTCTTCTTATAAAAAACATTTTTATCCGGCCTTCATCAGTAAAAATCACCTCATTCCAAAGAAAAGGAAGCAGTTTGCCATAATCTCTGCATCACTTTAAGCGAATCTTGATTTGTCGCTCATTCAAATATAGTTTCTTCGCTGCAAAGCTATAACTTCTCAGAATGCGCTTCACAGTACTAACTGAGGAAATCTGGCTTGATTTCCAATCGATTAAAAGATCACGTGCTGTTTTCTGGTGATTTTGCTTTGACATCCGAATATTTAGTTGTTATAATTTTTTTAAATAAAATATAAAGCTAACATCAACATGTATCTTAATTAAAATAGTTCAAATCATAAAACTTCTTTTGTAAACTATAATCAACTATTATACATGGTAATCCAAAACATCCTGGTCGCCAATTTTGCAACCAAAGTACAATAAAATTTTTTGATACTGAAATTTTTAATTTATGGCATTTACAAAAATTGTAGGGCTTCAAGCAAATGTGATTTTTACATTCGTGGTCAGCATCAATGGTTACATATCAGTTTTCAAATTTCATTTAAGAGATTTTTTCACTATTGGACAGTGTATTGTATTATTATATTATATTATATTTAGTTTTTTGATTTTTTTACAATTCCTCTGGTTCTTCTGACTTTAGTTTTCTACCAGTGTCTATAAGGTAGAATCTTTTTTTTGTTTTTTGCTACTCGATTATAATTTAAAAATTTTAATTTTTCGTAAGTTTTGTATTTTATGAAAGTTGTTTAACGATATTTTAAAATGTTTGCAATGATATTAAATTTGAAAATACAAGAAAAGCATTTATTAATGTTATGAGAATTAAGTGTTTTGAAAAATATATAGGTGGGGGAATTATTTGAAATTTTGATAAAGATTACAAAATTTAAATTTGGTTAAACATAAAATTTTAATGCATTAAATACATTTACAGATTTTTAAAGAATATTAACCTAACTACAAAAAATTGATAGGAAAATTAAAATTATTAAATGAAATATTCGATGTTTAACATGTAAATAGCTTCAATAAACTAATTCAAGCAAACACCATAATTTAAATCAATACCAATTAAAAAGAGAAATAATAAAGAATAAATTTATTTTCATCAACATCCTAAAAAATGCAGAAAAAATCAATAATCACGGTTGTTCTACCAGACCAATTGTATCATTATTGATTTGACAAGAACCATGGATTGGAAAATCCTCTTCAAAAATTTTCTTCACGCCATTCAAAGATAACTTTTTAATATTGATAAAATTGATGGCATCATCCAAAGACGTTCTCCAACTTGATATAATATTTGCCACAACATCATCAGAAATCGCACTACCAACAAAGCTACTAATCGATTTTTTCGTTTCCATCATAAACTGTTCCAGCTCTACGGCAATATCGATCAGATATTGCGGCAATTGATGTAAATTTGTGTAATCGATAAACGATTTCAATTCTTCGTTCAAATTGTCCGAAGATGAATTTTCATTGGTCGAATCGGCTTTCTTTTTCTTGTTGCGGCGTTTGACAACCATTTTTCGCCTTTAAAGAAAGAAAAAAGAATCAAATATAACAATTAATATTGAACTGAACCAACCTAAGGGGTTTTGTCATGGTTTCCATGATAGCTACTGTCAGAGTGACAAATGAAAGCATTTCACAAACAGCTGTTATTTTTGTCAATATATTCGGTAAAGAAGTCCAAAGCCAGTTGTCTTCTGGTTTTTCCTTTTCCATCTCCTCTCCAGCACCATTGACTGTAATACGGTTCGATAAAATTTCGTTCAACATCGATCTGATTGGGAATCCAATTGTTGAAAGAAAATTAAACGATTCATTTTGCTGATCCGTAATCGATTGACGACGAACCAAAATATCGTGGAACAAAGCAATTGATCTCATGCAACCAGTAACCGTTTCTAAGTAAACCGCCAAGCCACCTGCACTGAAAACACTTTGAGGTGGTTCTGGACATCCTGTCAAACTAGAACTCAGCCACTCATAGGAACCTGTCAAAGAACCCATCTTGTTCCAAATATACGTCAATTGATCACAGCAGGACTTTAATGTTCGATAATATGAGCTTTCCTCTGCAAATAGCAAACTGGGATCCGATGTCAATCGATCCAGTTTCACAACGGTTTCCATGGTGACCTTAGCTGCTGCATAAAATGAGCGGACAACAACAACTCTCTGACACAACCAAAACAGCTGCAAGAAGCACAGTCAATTAATATTAAGCGATATTTAATAGAGAGAAACCAACAATATTTTGGAATGAAAGCTTTTGATGCTCATCGGTCCACATTCTAAAAGAGAAAAATCGATATACTTTAAATTAATAGTTTTTTGTGAAATACCTGTCAAATCGATTGAAATCTGGAGACGTTTTCAGGTCACGAAAGTCTTTCAAATGTGAAAACTTTTTCAGAACATTAAGTTCTGCAATTATGGATTGATAAATAATAATTATTATAATACATAATGTACAATAATAAGGTTACTAAATTCAAAAAAAAATTATTGTCGAAATAGTAATTATCATAAAAATAAATCAAAGTCAAAACTTTATAATTGATTAAATAGGATAAAAATGATTTTTAAAATAAAACAAGATCAATAATAAAATAACCTGGATCAGGTGATTCGACTTCAGGAAATTCTGTAATGGTAGTGAAACATTCGAACAATTCGTCGCAACTGGAATACAAAAAAAAACCACGTGAAAACTCGTAAAAATTAATAAAACACGTGCATGATTGTGTTTTGTGCAAATAAAAAACAATATTTTATTACTTGTTACACTTGAGTACGGTATTAATAAAAAAGATTTCCACTTCAGTTAATCGACTCATTACACTGGCCTCGATATCACGATGAAAATCTATAATTTCAGGAATTTTACTGTAATTGCCTAATCTGTGAGAGTAAAAATATATCAAAATATGTAACAAATCAATCCAGATTTACTTGTAACACGTTACGAGACTTTCTTCGATTTCCAGTTTGTTCTTCTGTTTTCTGTCGACATTCTTTTTGAAAAATTGCACGCGCTGCTGAAATGAAGGCATGGAAAGCATTGGCACTATAAAAATGTGACCAATACTATCCCACATTAATTGTTTGATTTCCAAATCATCAAATTGGTTGATCAATTGATCTGGACATTGCAGTTGACCGAACAAGTGCGACAATTGCAATCGCAAATGATAATTGGCTGGCGATTGATCGATTGAACGTTTCAAAATTAAAAGGGAATCGATTATCGATCTGGAATCGGTTTTGTTTTCCAACCAGTTGTCATAGTAACGGTTTACGGCCAATTTCACGAAATTATCACACGATTTCAATTCACAAGAAGAAATTTGCTGACAAAATTGCATGCTGTGATCATACAAAGAGACCAACTCCGAAATTTCTGTCGTTTGATGGTGTCTACTTAGCTGACATTGATCATGATTGTCGTTATCATTATCAAGAATGCGGTTTTTGTTGTGGTAGTTCTGGTGACCATCGGTGTTAATATAGCCACTTATGGCTCTTTTCAACGTCTCTATAGCAACGTGTCTCTCAACATCTTTTACCTGGAATAAGTACCCACCACACAAGCAGAAAATTTTATGAATATCACAATAACAATGAAATCAAAAACCCACGTTGGTTATATTGTCCGCGCACATTGTACTGGTCATATCAATTAATCGATCAACGATCTCCAATCGTTCCGCAATCGAAATTTCGTTCAGACCGATGAAGGAGTAAATATCGTACAATGAACATGGTTTGTCACCGAATAGCCGAAAATACTCAATTATTTTATCAATAATTGATCCAAATTCCAATGATTGAAGTTCTGTGTTGCCGCTAGTATGAATCTTTAAACTTAAATGGATATTTGCGACTTTGATTCCCATTGTCTGTTTGTCTGAGGCAGTCAATTTAACGATTAATTGACTTACTCTATAAAACGAAACAATCAACGGATTGTTAAAGGTGGAAAAAATAAGTGTTACGAGTGAGCATTTTCTTTGGATAGGTTTAAAAGCACAACGACATCGATATAATCTTTCCACAAACAAACATCATCTAAGCTAAATAAACAAATATTTCACGAATAAATAAATTGATAATCACAAAGATGATTGAATAATCAAATACAACATTGAGCTTCCCAATTTCTTTCATTCTTTAGCGAAAAATTAAAAAACTCAAAATTCTTAAATTATAGAAAATCAATAAAGTATTGATATTTTAAAAGTTATCCAGATAGAAATTATCTGTGAAATTTAAAAAAAATTACCGGAAACCGATTAAAGAATTGAAAAATTCTTTTTCTTTAAAATACAAAAAACCAATACTTGTCTTCCAAAAGCTGCCAAAATAAATCACAAGTCTCATATTGCCTGTTCAATTTTAATAAGACCGAAATTTTATATCGAATAAAAAGATCTTTGTTTTGACAATTCTCGATCACTTCTGAACAAAAAACCAATAAAATGTAACAGAAAATATTTTTTGAAATGTATTTATAAACATTTACTATTAATATTATTGATCAGAAAACCTTGAGAAAATTCAAAACGAAATAAAAAAATATCGAACCTTTCAGAAAAGGACTATTCAACCAATCAAGACATTCCTCGAATTTGTTCATTTTCTCAAGAGTAAAAAAGAAAAATTCGACAAGCTGTACCGTTAAATTGGAATTTGACTTTAAATATCTGGCTAAGATTGCTTCACCTAGCTTAATCAATCGTTCATCGTTGTTGTACACTCCATGGAGCACATTAGATATCATTGGCCAAATCACATACTCCAAATGATTGGCATTAATTTTCTTTAGTTGAGTGGCCACTTTCTGTTGGGACAAGAAATCAAAGTTTTTCGTATGACAATAGAAAAGGCTAGCACAAATGTCTTCTCGATTTGGACATTTTTTATACGCCTCTTCATAGATTTCGACAATTTTACTTTCTAACATAAATTCAAGTATGATGATAAAAATGACCATTTAAAATACAAAATATTTACTTTGATTTGTTTCTTTGTAAAAAAACGACAATGAATTTAAAGTATTTTCGTCTGTTGGCGTCAACTTGGCAACTTCATCAATTAAGCTGAATGCTTCTATTGATCGGCCCAGACGATAAAGTGCTAGACCTTTTAAAACCTGCAAGATATTAAATTAGCTCTCAAGCATTAAATGCATGAATCCTCACTTTAGCGGGAAGTAAATTTGAGTTTTTTTTCAAAACTTTGTCAGCTTCAAAAATGGCTTTTTTGAAATTTCCACATTCTAGTTGATCTGAAAAAATAATTAATTTGATAAAATATTGAAATTTTTGCACCATAAATGCATTTTAGCCTCCTTTCATTAACTTCCAATTGACTTATAACAGCTTTAGAAGTCATAATTTGAATTTTAAATATGTTACTAGTAAATCGAATAAATAAACAAAAGAAATTTATTTAAAATAATGTTATATTAATTCTATAAAATATCAATTTACTTGAAGACAATTATTTATTAATTAATTTTAAAAATATTTAATTTTTACTTCTTAAAAAAATATTTTTAAAATCTAATATCCGAAATATTATAGTTTATTTATTTATTCATTTTCCATTTGTTTGATTTTTAAAATTCATTGATTTATTTCATTGAAAATCCATTAAACTAATTAATTAATCAGTAAAATACAAACTATGTTTTAGGTTTCAATCTGAAAACCTGCCTAAGAAAATGTTTAACGCTGAAATTTTTATTTTGTTTTGAAGTGAAAATTCTTCATTTTTATAATCTGCATCTCATTTGATTCTTAAATTATCTAAATTAAAATTGATAATATAGGGTATTTTATTTAAATCTGATCTCCATAAAAGCATTACAAAGTAACTACTTCAATTTATTTACACAAATATTACGAAAACTAACCAATAAGTCAAACTAAAAAAGTATTACAATAAATGTTGAAAGTGGACACAGTTATCTAAAACACTAAATCCTTACCGCGTATACTAGAAATGCACTTCAAGGTTTTGACTATTATTGGTGCAATAGTATCAAAAATCTATTTTTATATTTCTATTAAATTTTGCATTTTATCTGAAAAAACCTGAATTTAAGAGCACTAAACAACAAATAATTCTGTTGTGTTAATCCTGGTGATCTTTAACAAGAAATCTGTCATTGAAGATTTTAGATATCCTTTTCATTGTAAAGTTGCTTTGTCATATTCTTTTAGAAGTAATTATAATAATAATCTCTTGAAAATTTTGTACCATGCAGCTCTTCTAGGCAGGATATCTTATGTGAGTACAACAGAAGATTCTTACTTAGTTCTTTGTGATAGGTTGTAAGTGATACACCAATTTGAGCGAAAGTTATCTGAGATATTTTGAATTAATCTTAAAATGCAAACTATACGTGGTGAGACTCGTCTGCTGACGTGTACGTTATTTATTTGAATCTGACCCAGTTTCACAGAATTTTTTTTACTATTTCATTGATGGTTGATGGTTCTCGAAACATAGTGTATTGGTTTGTAAAATTGTCTTTTGCATATTTCATATGAATTTTAAAATTTTCACTGCCATGATTGTCGACCCGTGCGAAAAAAACATTTTAATTGATACATTATATGATTATAACATAATTATAAACAATTGAAAAGAAATAATTTTATGATACAAATTCAATAATTAATAGGCTTGCAAAATACAAGTATTGTTTTAGTGTAGTTCGGATTTAAATGCATAAACCTGTAGAATTTTCACATTCATTTTAAAGTTATTTTAAAATTAAAACTGTTGATTTTCAACGCTATAATAATAATAATAATAATAATAATAATATTAATAATAATAATAATAATAATAATAATGAACAATAATAATGATAATGAACAATAATAATGATAAACAATAATAATAA
>JBBMKC010216136.1:0-22827 GCA_037834085.1 Bipalium vagum | reverse complement strand
ATTATTATTTTATTATTATTATTATTTTTATTTATTTATTTTTTTTTAATTTATTAAAAAATTTTTTTTTATTTATTATTATTATTATTATTATTATTTTATTTTTATTATTTTTATTTTTATAATCATTAACATTATTATTAATTATTATTTTATTATCATTATTATTATTATTTTATTTATATTATTATTAATTATTATCATTATTATTATTATTATTAATTATTATTATTATTATTATTATTATCATTATTATTATTATTTTTATTATTATTTTTATTATCATTGTTATTTAATTTTTATTTTCAATATTATTCGTTTGTCAATTCATATTCATACTATTATAAATCTTATTATTATTAATTTTATTATTCTTAAATAATAATTAATAATCTTGTTATTATTATCATTACATTCCATTCTTTTCCCATTCAATGTTCCTGTTTATGACTTCATAATTTGCAGCTCACATTAAATTTATTTTAATTTTTTTTGGTTTGCTTAGAAATAAAAATTAAATATTGATTTTTCTTTTTTAAAAGAATTTCCTTTTCTCAACGTTTTCTTTTTTGGCTTTCGAAGTTTGCGAAAGACTTTTGGGAGGATTGCAGCTTCAGACATTTCATTGATAATGGATGTCTCATATTATTTTTGGGTCGTGTCAGAAGGGTTTATTTTTAGATTTATTATTCCGTAAATGGAACGCCCACCAAAGATAGTAATAAATCATTCTTTATACTTTATCCGGCGATACTTTGGACAGTAATAAGAGAAGTAGTTAGGGGATCTTGCTGGTCTGGTTATCAGGGAGGCTGATAAAGGTAGGTCCTAAGGTATGTCGGTCGCCCTCTTCGAAATTTGTGATGGTGTGAGTTGGAAGAAATCTGCTAATTGAAAATAGGTAAAGTGAATTGGTTTTTAAGAGGCACTGAAGAAGTAGAAAAACGTTTAGGAGTCAAAGAGAAATATTATTTAATGCATTCCCCAAATATTTCTGCACCACAGCTATTGGGAAGGTCCACGAGCAGTTCAAAAATGATATTAAACATTCATTACTGTTAGATCAAAGCAAATAGAACCTCATAGGAAATGATACCTAAAGCATTGACACATAATCGATGGAGGAAATATAAGGAAATACATGAATGACAAGAACAGTTGGAAAGGGCGTTTAGATGAAGAAAAAGATCTTAGATTTTACCAACAACACCGGACGAAAGAATGCAGATAACCGAGAAGAGACCAGCTACACGAACTCCTTCTCTGGTTCTCCCAACCCCTCTTAACAATCATTTCACTCACACCACGAGAATAAAGCTAATAAAGACTTGTGTAAATGTCCATCATTTCTTCATTTTAAGATTCAAATTCTTCCTTTTAAAGAAGGGCTGAGAGGGGCAAACGTAATGGAAACCGTCAGTGAGACGAACAATGTCAGCAATTAACTTTGAAAAGAAAATAACCTGGGAACAAGTTTCGGGACACTTCACTTTGACCCTCAGTACAAACAATGAGACCGTCGACCAAAGTCACTTTGTCAGCTGGAAGTTAACTGAATTTTATATTACCCATGAGGGTGATGGAGGGAAACGTTTGAGGAGCAAATGTATTCATAGTGCCACAAATACTGCAATTACCGAATACCCAACTCTCGGACGTCTTTCTTCAAAGACTTCAGAAATATAATCCGTGAAGAGGATCAACGGAAATCCATTTCGACCGGGGCTTATTGCAATATCCATATTGGACGATAAATTCAAAAGTCGAAATTTTAATAAGCGTCGTTAATTATTTATTCGTTCATTAAAACAAATAATCTCAACAAACTTTAAATTATGTTTTCTTTATCGAAAAACGGTTCCCGAGCAAAAGGTTTTCACCGTTAATCTCAGCTTAATTTTTTATACTTAAATTTTATCAATTTAAAAACCGGGGAAACGGTCAACGGAGAGTCTTAGGTAAAGTTTATTTATTTCGGTGGAAAATCTTCTTGGATAATTCGGCCAGGACATTGGTTGGGAACATGTCCATTGTAAATATCATTTGGTGAGAAGGGTTTCATGAAAAGTCTTCAAAGCACAAAGAACATAAATGTTCAGCAGATCAAAAAGAAAGAGAAGTTCACATTGAATGTGCAAGCATAACATTGGTCTATTTGGGGCAGAAGTCCGATATTTTATTTGGAAACCGTCTCTTTTAAATGGTCACGTTACAACATTAATAAACTGATTCTTCCAATCTTTCAGCACACCAAAGGGACATAAAATGTCTTTTATAGCAATCTGTTGTCTACCCAATTTGAGGGGTCTTCCAATGAACAAAATATCTCCACATAAAGTGATGATATCATCGAACGGAGCAAAGATAAATGAATGGAACACGAATTGTTTTCCTTTAGAATCGTTTTTCTTGCCTTAATTCAGCTTGATGTGAAATAAATACATTTCTCTCAAAATCTGAAAATTTGTTGATGCCCTGGTGTCCCAGCAATAACAATCAACGATCTTCTATTGTCCTTCTATTCCACTGAACGAGAGTATTATTCTTTATTCTTTTACTTTCTATTTTGTTATTCTTCTCTTTGGACTTTTAATGAATAATAATAGAGATAATAAAAGTATTTCTTATTGTTCAAAAAATGATGTAATATTTGTTTTAATATTCATTAAGTTTAAATATTTGCAATTGAAAAGTGTTTATTAACTGTTACTGCTCTTTGACTGAAATGGAACAACCCAGTGGAAATATGCGCTGAACGAAATTACAAGTGAACGGAACCTTTCCTTTTAAAATAATCCGTTTGTTGAATGGTTCTTCTATTATTGTATAATAATAATTATTGTAATGAAAATAATAATAAAAGGTAATAATCAATTTAAAAAAAAATTTAATCAGACTGCGTTAATTTAAATTATAGTTATAAAAATGTTTTCATAATTAAAATAATAAATTAAATTATTATAATCATAAATATATTAACATCGATGTAAACTATGACCTCAGATTTGAAAAGAGCAACGAGCTTCGTCAAATTGAGGAAAAGTGTATGGATATCGATCTAAAATCAGTTAAAATAAGAGTTACGTCGAATTTTCGACAGTCGTTAGAAATAATAATCCAGTCGATAAGAATTAATCGATTCAAGTCATCAATAATCCTTTTTGGTATTTGTTGTAGTCAACTAGACGATCAATTGACGAAAGCGTAGTTCTTATAACATCAACTTACATCGAAGTTAGAGATTATTCTTGACTTAATTAATTTAATTTAAGTATTAACGTGCAAGTCTTTTAAAGTCAGAATGTTATCGTTCGTGTCGATAATGAAAGTAAACTTTCACTTTATCTTTTATTAATAGGCAGTTTGAGATAACTTTCATACCATTTACTCTGCGAACTAAAGTTGAAAGTTTGACATATTAAGCGTTTCTGTAGGACGTTCTGAATCTCAAGGAAACCATTATAGTCATACTTAATTTCTTTAGAATCTTCTTCAAAATTATTTTCTTCAAATCTTCTACGTTAAAAGGGGTAACAGTTGTGACAGTATAAATTTCTTCAAGTTACTTTCAAAACCTGAAAATATATTGGCATTGTTGATATAGTAATAATTTGGCAGTTATGTGAGTCTTTTGGTATGGAATTTTGAATAAAAAAGAATGAATATAGAAATATAACCAATTTGATCTGTATTTCTCGATCAGGTGATATTTTGAACGGTTTCGGATGTAAGTATGCATTCCAACAAATTTTTCAATTTAAGATATCTTCGACAATAAAAAGTTTTTTCGGCATTGACATTTATTACTAAAAAGATTTACGATAATCAAAACATGGTAGAGGAAAAGGTAACATCGATAAATGAAATTAATAAATAATAGTAATAATAATAATTATTATAATAAATACATCATGTAACAATTCAAAATTTAAGAACTTATTAATGAACCTCTCCGAGTTCAACGTAGTCAGGGTTTACACTCCGTGAATCTCACATTTGTCAGGCTTTTGCAAATATTTCCGTCATTCTTCCATTGTGTGGAATCTACCAGCCCGGTTTTGCAAAGTCCAAATAATCTCAGGAGCTTTTTGTTTCCCTCAGTCGTGAAATCTCCTACGTAAATGAAATTCCAATGATTATTTCCCATTTTCTTTTTCACTAAATCAAAGTCAAAGTCCTCTTTGGTCGTGCGGAGTGATAAATTCTTCCCATCCGATAAATCAGTCTTGTAGTTCAAAATTGTTACACATTTGGTCATGTTTGTATTGATGCATTTTGAGAAAGTTAACAAAATATTATTGTTTATTGGTCCGGGAATCTTATTTGTTAGTGTATACAATTTTGAATTTCGGTACGTACCCATAGCCAATATGGCCCGGTTATTCCAGCCAACCGCCAAAGCTGTACTTTGAGTCTCGTTTAAGATTGTAAAAGCCAAAAACGTGTCATTTTTACTATATGGCTTAATGTCATTAAAAATTTTGTATCGCGCATTAGTGACATCAGAATGAAACTGAAAAAGAGCACATCAATATCAATAAATATCTTTAAAATACACTAACCATGTCGTTATATCGATTATTGATAAATACCCTGACTTGGTGACATGGTGCATTGGATTGACATATTTCATGGAATCCAAATAAGGCACACAGTCCACCGCTGAGACTAAATTGAAAAGCTTTGCATTCTGTCATGAAACAATTCAATGCGCATTCCAGTTTTGATAGCCCAGATATTCTTTGGAAAGATTCGAAAACACATGATTGGATGACATAATATATTTGGTGGGCATTGGCAATGATAATGAAAATGAGGACCACAACAAAAGTTGACCAAACTGAAAAAAGCATTGTACAGAAAACAGTTTGCAAATATGACACTGCTACAACAGGGCTGAACTTATATATGTTTGGTCCAATCAAATCAAAGTCTCCAAAGATCATTGAAATAGACTCCCTTAGATACCTATCTCTTAGAAATGCGTTATGGTTATAATAAACCATTATTTTCTTTTCTCATTCCTTCCTTGAAAACAATGTGAAATCTGCTTAACTTTTATTATGATTATTATTTATGTTCGTGTGAAAGTGCAAGACCTGTGTTCTGTGAAATGAAAACTACTTTTATTTTTGTTACTATTTCTAAGAGAAAGTAGAAAGATGAGAATGAAAAATGAAAAAGAAAAAGGACAAAGAATAATACTTGTTTCAGTGGTTGAGTCGAAAAACAAAAGATGGTCGATAATCGTTATTGTTCCTCTCCACAGAGACCATTGTATATAGCATTGAAGGGAAGAATAATATTTTTCTTTTAACATTGAAAATCATTAACAAACTCTCAAAGAAAAGTTCTTTTTATTTTTTTAATCCATCAAAAAATATTGATGAACTTTTTGAAAGAATAAATGAGGGAAGAAATTTTTGACGTCATTAAAAGAAATTCTTTTCTTTCTTGAGAAAATTTTTTGAAGAAAGAAAAATATAAAATATTTTCTGATGAGTGAGCTTTAGGATGTAGATTAACTGTTGATAATGTTGTAAAAGTTAATTTCTCTATTTTCTGTTCAGGGCGTTCATGAACAGAAGTCTTTATAGAATGCGTTTATGCCTTTCTTTGACCGAATAGTTGACTTTGTGATATCTCTCTTATTTTTGGTTATTCTAATTCTAACTCTTTGATTTTAGCATCCCTGACTAAAACCTTGCCCACCATATACGTAGTGAAGGGCTTGAGCCTATTTAAAAGGAAAATATTAGCTTTGATTATTGACCTCGTTACTTTTAACACTGTTTTGTTAAATTTTGAGAATAAAATTAAATTAAGAGGATACTAGATAGACAAAAGTGATCGAGCAAGCAAGGAAGGTAACAGTACAGTGGTTGAAGGAATATTGCTTAGAAGTACTGGATGAATTAAATAATGAAATAAAGGCTGTGTTGAAAATTGCGTTTCAGTTTTGGAAAATTGTAAGTAGGAGAACTAAATAATGAAACTGAAAAAAGAAAAGAAATAAAATTATTTTCTACTTACTTTTAAGCCTATTACTACCAATACAAAAGCCGGGATAATATTTTTTTAGGATTACTGAATAAAAGTTCATTTACTCTCTTAAGGGGCCTAGATAAGCATGACAGGGGATGGCTGTTGCTGTCAAAATGGTACTTAAATATGTTGTAGAGATGGGTCATTTCACATTAGAAGATATCGGTGTATTTTTGAATAAGATATAAGAATGATTGGTAATCATTTTTGGCTTCATTGAACAGTCAACCCAAAAATGTCAAGAAAATAATGGTACGAGATTGTACCATATGAAATGTCCAATTACATTATATTTTTTCAAAATCAAATTAACGAGACAAAAATAAGTTTATTAACTAAAAATAGTGACTATTCGATAATTTGTTATTCATTCAGTAAGACTAAGCACAATTGTTAATTATTGTTCTCAATTTTATCTATTTCTTTTATTATGTATACCGCGACTTGAACTTTACCAAATAATAATATTGGTTAGAATTATTTCGGTTGAGTTTTTTCTTTTAGTGAGCTTGTTACTCATAGTTACTTAACTATTAATTTTAAATATTGTCTTAGAAAATAGGATGAACTAAAATTAAACTATTTATTTTAAAGATTTAAAACTTACGATAAAATAAGACTGTTGACTGTTAATTATAAATCTAAATAACTATTACAACGTTTTGGTACAAAGATTATATTTAAAATTGATTATATTAATTTAGTTAAACAAACCAAGGGTCAAGTAAATGTAATCAATTATTTATTATCGAAATTTACAGCCAGGAATTGAGATTTTCGAGAATTACTAAACAAAGTGAGTACATCATGCTTGACAACTTGACTGTCTAATCATCCTTGTGTTAAAATATCGATTTTCTGTTTCTAGATTACACCAAATCATTACTGTTCAGTTAAAATTGGCGGAGATACTAAATTAGAAGTTATTAGATATGTTCTTAAAATTAAACATAAAAAAGGGACACAATTAATCTATCATTTGCTTGAGGAGTGTTCCGTGCTATTATTAAAAATATTATTAACATTTCGTGCTGTTTTTGATTTTTGAGTTCTATAGATTTAGGTCACAGTAACATCATAGAAGGTTAGCCTTAAGTGAACTATGCAATATTAATAGTGGAAGTATTTATTTATAACCTAGGGAACTATTGTAAGGTATGTGACTGAAATTTTATATGCAAGCCTTTTTAGAGTTCACTACTCACTTTTGGGTCAATTTAGAATGTCAATGGTGGGACAAATAACATAATTGATTTTCAGACAGTCTCACTTGCCAAAGATTAGGGGTCTGAGTGCTAAAGATTATTGGGTTACACAGTTGTAGAATTCAGTTAATATGAGTTGGATTTAGGAAGAATTCAAACTTGATTTGACTATGTTAGACCGAGTTTTAAAGAATTCTTACTCTTTAATTATAACTGAATTTTGGTGAAGCTACACATCAATAAAATTATAAATAAGGATAATGACAACCTCCCAGTTACGAGACTGACTTTAAAAAAATAAGAACACCACCTTGCTAGCTGTCTAAGACCATCCTTAGCTTTTTCCATTTAAAATAAAAAAACTAGTTCATAATAGCACTGAAAGAGAACATCTAAAAATTATGAAGAGTCCAGATTAAGAAAATATTAACAATTTTAAATATCAACATTTACTTTTAGAAGGCTCAGATCCAGTAACTTCATTTATTCAATGATGCGCGAAGCATTCAAACCATCGAACCGCGGATTTTTATTGATCTCGTTTAAAGTAAACGCTGATGGCACCATTGTTGGTAAAATAATGGCATATGAGAGGGTTTTCATCATTGTACCGTGAACCAATTCTCAAAGGTATCCTATCATTTTAATCTGCAAGCCATTTTTGATAGAACTGATACCGGTGGAAACATTCTCATTTTCTTTTATCTCTCAATACTGAATTAAATTTTAATTAATTTTTAAACGTCTTACAGATAATTATCGAAATGATGACCGAAACGTGTCCTTGAAGCATTTTCCTTATTTATTTGTAATTGGGTTTCCTTTCTCCCAAATACTTAAAATAATATAAAATAATAAAATATATTTCATATGATTTTGACAATTTATAATATCAAACTTTATTAGGATAAGGCTTTATAAAAAAGAAATGTGAATTATTTTATGTCATTCAGAGAAATTTTCTCAAGACAATCAATTCTAAAATGTAATACAAAACATAACTATTATAATTAATAATTTAATTAATTAAATGGATGACCTTTGGCACTTTATCCAAACTGCAACAAATTTTTAAAAAATTGGAATTTATTATTATTTATTTATTAAAAATTAATTCAGAAATATTTAATTATAAACTTCAGTCATCGCTAATATTTTCGAAATAAAATTGTCTTACATCGAAATATATTTAGTCCTAAAATGTGCAAAGTACATCGGTGATTTTTGCAGACCTCAGTGATTCCATAAATAATAATTATATGATTAAAAATTTGATTTTGAAAATGTTGAATCATATATTTAATTTAAGCGTTGTCTTAATAAGTGGTTCTACGTCAACTTAATATATTCTGAAATATTGAACAGACCATTTTGTGATTCAAATTTGTTATTAACTTCTTTTATTGTTTTTAAAGTAACTAGGTTGACTTTTACACTTTTGACCATGTTAAACTTAAAATTTTGTACCCGACATCTCAGTTTTTATAGAATGATGAATGATTCCAACCACAAAGCAGTTGATCGAAAGTGTAATCGATGGAATTTGCGATGTTCATAGTAAAAAAAATCAATTTGGCCAAAAAATCTGAGAACATTTTTCATTGATTCTGTTGAGCTTCATGATAGTCGATTCTCTCAGGCATGATAATTTAGCATTTATTCGAAATACAGGCTTTTCACTTCAATTTAAACTTTTTACATTTCAATTTAAGTATTTCATTCATTTGTTTAATTATTTATTTGGTAATGAGAAACAAGAAGGAAAATTGATTCTCCTTTGCTCTGAAACTAAGTCAAACGCATTCAAACTGAAATTATATGAAAACTCTTTGTTTTTCATTACATTAATGATTAACGATGATTCCTTAATCGACCATTAAATTCAACCAATTCTAGGATCGTTAGTTAGACACATCTAAAGACAACCGAACTCCACAGGACCAATTGATTGTAATTTAACAATAATTTAGCAAATATAATAACTGGAATAGTTTTCATTAAATTTAATATTTTTCAGAATAGTCTAATATTCTTAATTATCGCGACCTTTTTTAATATCTTCATCGAAGTAATCTGCTTCAAATTTACGTCGAGTGTTCTTAAAAATAATCGAAATGATTTAAATAAAAAATTATGAATTTACGTAACGTAAAACTGCAACCTTACCCAGATATTATTGTTCATTGATTTATCGGCTAAACATTAAAAGATTTGATTTTTTGAAAATTGAACCAATGAGTACATGTCAAGGTGTGTATATAATATAAAATCATTGCAACTAATATCATTGTAAATTCATTTTTTAGACTGAATTATTTTATTGAAATTAAGACTTCATTTCCGAATATTAAGCCAATGGGCACATGTCAAAATATTTCTTTATATGCATATACACTCTCATGTCAAACTTGATTTAATCCTAAAAACAAACACGAAAACAAGCAATAATTCTGCACAGCTTTTTTATTTCAAAAAACACAACTGAATCCAAACATCTTTTTCCAATCAACCATCAATAAAATGAATATAATTTCACAAAAATTTCGGAGACAGCCGAAAAATTTCCCCCGACGTATGATAGTGATAAAACGTCATTGTGGAGTTGGGAGAGGGCTGTGCCTTTATGTATATATTTTACTTGGGACAGGATCGATGTAGATGAAAACACAAAAATCAAAAATATTATCAATATTATCAGTGCACTCCAAAAATCAATATTTGAGATTTATAAATATTTATAAAAATGGATTTCTCTTTTCATTGACGACATAGCAGAAGGGGGTATTAAGAGAATTTTTAAGATCATTATTCTTAATAATAGTATTATTTACAACGTTTAACGATTTCAGTTTCAAAAAATGAAAGGGATAAGGACAACGATAAGGACTGACCAATGTCTCTGTCTTTCTCTTTTTCTGCCAGTCTCTCTTTGGTTTCACCTTTAGTCCTGGTCCGAACTGCTCGTGCACGAGCTCAGTTCGTTACCGGATGTGTCGACACTGTCGTCCAGGTCAGATGCAGGGTCGAGTTGAGTGCGGACATTGTTGAGAACGGCACAGCTGCTGAGAACAGACACCGGTCGGTTGAGTGCACCAGGAAATGGAGGCTTATCGAACGAAGAAGATGAAACATGACAATCTCCACCGCCGCCGTTGGTCGAAGGACTGATGCTTGGCATGTTGATGACATGCCGAGGGTCCAACTGGAAGGGGTCAACAAAAACTATTTAGTCAAATCGAGAAACGAGGCAAAAGAAAAAAGTCAACCTTGTCCAGGTGCGGGGATAGCCAGGCCACTTTGGGCAAGACTGTTTCTCGGCAAATGGCGAACAGTAACAACAGTGCCGGAATGAGAAAGGAGCACCAAGAGATGCCCGTGAACTCCGTTATACAGTTCATGGTGAACATCAACAGGATCATAACCAACTGCACCACTTCAAAGACCTTTAAAACGCACGGGGGAATGTCTCTCAGGTACTCGTGATCCTGCGCCCGGACAAGATAAAATTATAACAAATATAGCCTATTTTGCAATGATTATTAGGAGTGCCCATAAATAATCAATTATTTAAGTGGCAAAACAAAAAAAGAATTTAAATACATTTATTTCTATTTTTAATCGATTATATAATATCCATAGTTGTCTAGTACCTTTGCCCTCTTGTTGGTAGAGTTTCAATTCCCCGGCCATAAAATTTTGTATTCTTTGAAGAGAAATATGATTCTAGGTGAGTTTGAACATCATCGGCATTTTTGAAATTTTGATTTTTCAGGGAATGTTTCATGGACCGGAATAAATAAAAATCCTATGGCGCTATGTCTGGAGAATATGGGGAATATGGTAAAATTTCCCATTCTATCTGCCTTATTTTTTCTTGCGTTAATTTTGCTGCATGAGGTCTTGCATTATCATGTTGCAATATTACCCCCTTTCTGTTAACCAAACCTGGTCGTTTTACGAACAATTGGTTTCGTAATCTATCCAGCTGTTGGAAATACAATTCAGCCGTAACTGTTTCTCCTGATTTCAATAGTTCAAAATGAATTATGCCACCACAGTCCCACGAAACGGACAATAATACCTTCTTTAGAGTGAGGGATGGTTTCGGAATGGGTATGGGTAGTTAATTTGGAGAAAGCCATTGTTGTTGATGTACAAGACCCATTTCTTGTCACCAGTAACAATCCTTAAAAACGGATCTCTGTCTACACAAAAGAGATGTGCGAATTGTACGCCGTTGACCTTTATTCATCTCCGACAATAGATGTGGGACTCATATACCCTGTCAGTAAATCTTCCCGATTTCTTTAAGATGTCTTTGAACTGTTGACCAAGAAGCTTGAAGAGTTTTTGCTATTTCATGGATACTCATTTTGGGATTCCTTTCCACCAGTGCTTTTAGAGCGTCCTTATCAAACCCTACCGGGCGTCCAGTTCGAGCGCTATGAGACAATCCAAAATCACAATTTGAAAATTTGTTGGCACTTATTGGCTTTTAATACGTCTCCGTACACATCACAAATCTTCTTTGTTGCAACGGTTGTATTAACATCCGATCAAAAATGAAACAGTATGTAATGAAGTAAATGTTCCTCACTTGGTTGATTCTCCACCATTTTATATCAGAATAATAAAAACGTTTGAATTTTATTATAATCAATATTCAAGGTCAATGATTATAATTTAACTTAATAAAACACGTGTTTATATATTCAGGGTCTGAGCTAGAATGAGGCAAACACTGCATACTAAAAATAATTGATTACTTATGGGCAATCCTAATATAACATCACTTTATTATTAATTTTATTATTTAATTTATTATTATTATTATTATTATTATTATTATTTTTATTGTTATTATTGTTATAAAGATTTTGATACAACAGGAGTTTTTAATTTCAAAATAATAATATAAAGAAAAATAATTATAAAAATAATAAATTAAATATTAATTAAAAAACTAAATAATAATCATAAAAAATAACAATGATAGAAAGAAAAAAAATAATATAAGTCCTGGAAAATGTTTATAGATTGAGAAAGACCAGAGAAAGAACAAAGGACATCAGAGAAAAAGAGTTAGCGAAGATAAATGAGAAAACAAGATGCGCAAAAGATGAGAGAAGTCAAGAGCAATAAAGAAGAAAGATACCTTCCAGTGCTTCCGTCTTTTGAACATTACAATCAATCGCCGGGTAACGACCAGATCCCGAATGCCGATGACACCCATGTAGAGAAACATCCCAAGGATTGCTGACGTCGGAACGAAATTGAGCAACGAATCGATGGACACGGTACACACTACAAGGACGCCCACAATCAACAGAGTAACCCGCTGTTCGACGACCCCCAAAATTCTGAAATTGTTAAAAAACATCACGGAGAGGGAGAGGAATAGAGAGCTATTATTTATCGGAAAATAATGATAATAACTTGTGACGGACGCCCGGGACGACCTTCTGATCCCACTTGGTCATTGCCACAACGTGACTGGTGGAACGAACAGCGGCGCCTGATATAAAGGGCCAGCCCAGCAGTCCGCTGATCAGAGGAATGACGCAAAGACACAAAAACTGATCCTGGGCAAACAAGGACGGCTTTACGACCTTTCTATCGTGTCTGGTCACGGAAATTCTGAGACGGGATCAATCAGTCAAGTCAAGATCAAGTTTGTGAGAGTAGGATCAATAGGGGCAAAAAAGCAAAAAATGATGTGGTACCATTTTTGCGTACCAAATTAAAAGAATGATTCCATCACAATTTCATTGCACAAAAATAAGAAAATATAAAATAATTATACTGTGCGACACAAATTTATTTACGCACCAATAAAATGTGTAATTTTGTCTGATTATAGGAGGGTAAGTTGGTCAAATGTAATTATAATTAATACGGTACTGTTAGCATGCTAATATAAAATGTTTATCATAAAATTCTTTATAAAATATTAACTTAGTAACGAGATTAAGCGGATGGTGGTAAAAAAAATCGACACAAATTTATTTACGCACTTATGTAATTTGAAGTTTTATTCAAAATAAAAGACAAAAATGTGTAAAATTTTTTTGCTAAAACTTTGTTGAACATCCATGTGATTAAATAGTTTGATAAGCTCTATCTTTCATTGAATTTACCAAGCTTTCTAAAATACTTTTCTCAATGCCTTCCCAACAACGAATAACTATCGATTTCAGCTGAGCAAATGCGTTGAATTGATTTCCACCGGCGTAAACACGGCGGCAAGAATTCCACACATGTTTTCTATCGGATTTAGATCCGGCGAATACGGTGGCCAGGGCATAACTGTAATAGTTCTCTCATTCAGCCATTTTAAACTGAAACGGGCAACATGGCATTTACAGTTATCATTTTGGAAGACTGATTTCTCTCCACCGAAATCATTCAAAAATGGCAGGAGATGTTCTGTTAAGTGTTGCTGATATTTCCATTGATTTTGGTTTCCTGAAACTATGGCAAGACTTGATTTACCGTAGAAATTAAAGCATGCTCAAATCATGAGAGAACCACCACCAGTGTGCCTCTTAGAAAAAGCTAGATCATCCTTTCTTAAATCATGCCAATAGTAGCAAACCCATTTGGGCCATCTAAATTGAACTTCTTTTCGTCGTTCCAAATGATATGTTTCCATTCTTCACCCCATGATACCTTGTTCTTTGCCCATTTCAATCTTTTAATTTTATGTTCTACCTTATGAGGTGGCTTTACCAACATCTTTCAGTAAGTAGATGTATTCGATTTCTTTAAAACTCTTCTGATAGTCTCTCTAGACACATTTAAACTCATTTCTCTTTTCAATTTTGATATTGATGTTGCTTTATTACTGGCATTGTGAATTATTAGACGCTCTGTGGAAGGGGAGAGCTTGAGTATTGGTCCACGTTTCTCTATTTTTTGGCTTTTATTTTTAAAATAATACCTAATGGTTCCTTCACTTCTTCCAATCTTGTTTGCTATCCATCGATTCGACTTGCCACATCCTTTATAGGCATCGATCATGCCTTTTTCATTTTGGCATATTTCTGAAACGTGTATTAATTTATTATATGCACAAAATTATTAAATTTTATAAAAGACCTTACTTACTCTTAATGTATCAAAAAAAATTATTAATTGGTTAAAAATTGATAAAAATATAACTTTAAAATATGTACGTAAATAAATGTGTCAATATAAATTGGACTATTTTAACAAAATTGTATTTAATCTGATTTCACTTAATAAATTTAACTGTATTTTTTTTGAAAATTGTACTCAGATATAGTATTTATATTAAACCATTAATAAAATATAAATTACCATTTAAAAATTTTTATTTGATTGATTTCTTTGAGTGAGTAAATAAATATGTGTAATAAACAATAATTAAAATATAAAGTAAAAAAATATTATTTAAAAAAATGGAATAATATTAATAAAATATAATAATAAAAATAACAGGGAAAAAATATTGAATAAATTAATAATAATAATAATAATAATAATAATAAAAGAAGAGGAGCACAATTTACATTTTTAATATTTAAAAAATGAAACCAAATCCATAATAATATTTCACATTTCAGAATAGAACCAATCAATAAAACAAATAATCAAAATTAAATTTTTTATCGTTACAAAGGGTTTTCACCCATCGATCGGCCTTATTTTAGTTTGGATAAATATAAACACAAAATACTAAAGTAAATTTTAAAAAAAATTATAAAAAGAAAAGAACAAGAAAAAAAACGAAGAGAGAAAGAGAGACAGAGAAAAGGGCAAACGAAACCCACCCGGCAATGGCCGTTTCCGTGAAAGCCAAAGACAAGAGGGCAAACGCCAGAAGGAAAGCAATGACGTGGGCCGTGGCCGACAGCGTCAGGTCGGCGAAGGGTGGCTGCCTGATCCAACTGGTGTTGTTGCCCGAAGTTTTGAGGGTGGGCAGGTTGATACCAAGCACCTGAGAGAAGACCACGTTCACCGAACTCAGGACCACAATGCCAATGGCCACGTTGAAGTAGTCGATCATTTTCCTGATCTGAAACCACAGACGAAATCCATGCACGAAGATCACAAATAAATCAATGAAAAATGGTGAAAAAGATTTATTCTTAAAATATTTAAAAAGTTTTTTATTTCTTTATTTAATTTATTTATATAAGGAGTAAAGGAAATGTAAAACAATCGATAATAATAATAATAATGATAATGATAATAATATTGTCTATTGGTGAAACTTTAAAAATTCTTAACCAAACTTCAAAGTTCATTTAACAAAACAAGGTATAACATTTTCAGTCAAAGTCTTCACCATTGTCATTGTTCTTCCTTAAGTCACCTGACAAGCAGTTGATGAATTCCGTCTCGAAAATTTTTGACTGCTTGGACGAGGTAAAATTGTCAAGCCATTTTCAGATTTCATCCAATCATTTAAAGTCTGCATCACACAACGTTGTGTTATTTCATTGACCGCAATAAATGAAAAATAGTTAGGGCAATCTCTGGTGAATGGGCCCGGTGCTTCACAATTTCCCGGTCAAGCTTGATTATGGTGTCCTCTTTAAGAGCACATTTTTATTCCCAGAATACGGACGTTTGAACTGTAGATTTTGACTCAATTTGAATAACTGATCTTGATAGCAATCCGCAGTAACTGTTTCATCTGGTTCCAAAACCTCGTAATACAGCAATCTCTTAATATCTCACTAGATACAGAGCATTTTCTTAAGTTCAAAACGATTGGACCTGACAACCGATTTTCGTGATTCTCCAGAGTTTTCCTATGACTTCCTGCTTTCGGATTTTTATAATTGATCCATTTACAAAAATATCTTTTTACTGTGTCAATTGAGAAGTGAAAGACAGTGCCAAACATTGATTTTCGTGGGATTGATTAAGATTATGTGGGATCCATTTTCCTTCTTTTTGAATCTTGCCCCTCTCATGTAAGTGATTAGAAACAGTTTTCTGAGAAACTCCTAACTATTTGTTATCTGTGCTGTATTATTGGATAGCAGTTGTTCCAGATCTTCATTGATGCATGTTCTAGGTGCACCAGGACGTGGTCTGGTTATAAGTCTAAAATCATCTTTGAAACGTTTGAATCAAAAAGCGCACACATCATACGTTTCCACTTCATTGCCAAAGACAGGACGATCTGATTCATATGCTCTCATTACATTTTTGTATTATTAAAATTCATATAAGAAACAATGGCGAATGTGCATCTTATCTGTTCTCATGTTGAAGTTTTTGTTTTATTATTTTCGAAACTATTTTCCATTTGAATAAATAATCTGAAAATCAATTTTGAATTGATTTGTTAAAACAATTGCAATATTTACATTATATAAAAAAACATGTTATTTATTACTAGACCAAACTTTTTTTTGAAAATTTATTAACAAAAAATTGAAAATTTTTTACTTTTTTAATTTAATTATTCATTTATAAAATTTAAGAGTAAAGGAAATGTAGAAAAGTCGATAATAATAATAAAAAAATTAAAATAATATTTATAGAAAAAAATACTTAAAAACTAATACTTCTATCATTACTAATATTGGTAATAAATATATAAAATATAATAATTATTATTTAAAAAAATGAAAAAATAATAATTAAAAAATTAATATAAATAAATAAAATTATATAAATATTAAATTTAATATGGTAAAAAGTCAATAAAAATCAAAATTAGTAATAATGATAATATTATTACTGCTAATAACAATAAATAAGAAAAATTTTTTTAGATTAGAATAAAAAAGTAAATATAATAGTAATAAAGAGAATAAATTATTATTATAGATTTTCAGATCGATATTTGGTCAGCGAAAAACCACCAGGTACATCGTACAACCTCGTATACCAGTCCATGTACTCCATAAAGGCAGCCAGGAAACCTCAGTGTATTCAAGGGAAAAGGATAACAGCCACAGATAACAGGTGATTTGGTGAGAGTTTGTGGGACGTGTCTTCACAATTATGAGGGCAGACGAGAGTTGCAATCATTTTTCTCCAGGGGTTTATTGTTTTTATTATAAAGATTTCACAAGTAAATGGTTTGTGATGATAAGATAACGAGTACCGTGAAGTGGTACAAGACGAAGAAAGAGAAGTTAGGGTACAGAACAGAGGAGCATTGACTCTATTTCGGAGGAAGTCAGGGCAATGATCACATGGTATTGATTGCTTCTCAAAAATGTTTGAACGATTTTGGTGTTTCTGTCTGGACCTTCTAAAAATCTGTGAAAATTATTTGGCTTTAAATCGTTCAAATAAGAAACTCCTTTGCTATTATACTATCAGTGGTAAAGAGGCAAAAGCGCCAAAGCATTTACAAAGCTGTTTGAAATAAAACCATAGGCGAAGTTCAATTTCAGGAAAAGATATCAAAGTGACAACCCAAAGAGAGGTCGATCAATGGTTTGGTAGGATGTTACTGAGGTCTCTGGCGAGCGTTTAAAACAAATTATTTACTTATTTATATATCTATTTCAATGATGACTGAAGTAATTGATTTGCGATAACATCTGATTGAATGAAACTTCACATCAACCTCAAATATAATGAATACTGTCAATGCTGAGAAAGGGTTTCCACTTCTTAGTAAATGAAAATCAAAGCCCGATCTCTTTTCAGAAATAACTACAATAAATAAGCGGTCACCATTATCGTTTCCTCCAGGGTTACGGTTTTGAAGCGTTTTCCTACCGCCAATCACAACGCCAAAGAAACTTTTCCTTCACAACTGTTTACAAGTACATAATGACGACGCTCCATGTCTGTCGGCTTTAAATGGCAGAGCACACCCAATTCCTTCCTTTGGATTTGGATCATTCCCCTTGCATGTGATGCTTTATTCTTGCATTGGTCTTGCGTTTGGCACAGATCTTCATTGTGTAGTTTATTCAGCTCATCACCATTTTCCACTGCCCAAGTCGCTCTTCTTCGTTTATAATATCAACATCAACATTATCGTTTATAAAGCGATCGAGCCTTTCAATGCACAGTGTTCTTGATAAAACTTATTGGCCACTTGTTGCCAGTAGGGAGCTGTGACTCTCAGCAACATTTTTCACAAAGAGAAAGAAAACAACTGGACGACATTTCCAGTAGATGATGGTTTCTTTCAAACTGTCAACCTTCTCTCAGTTGAAAAAAATATGATCAATATCCAAATGGATTTTTTACGCTGAATTTAACAACTTTGGATTGACATTTAATACTATTGACATGACGTTTATGTGGTACCTCGCAAGTTTAAATTGAGGCATCTTTGTCAAATTCGGAAATTAATCCACTCAAATAATAATATTATCATTTTTAATTACCTCATGTACAGGGTTATGCAGAAAAAAAACATAGAAAAATATTCAAAAAATATATAATTCTATTCAAAAAATATATATTTCAAAACAAATACACGAGTGGAAATGTACATATAAAAACAATAAAACATTACAGGACGACAGTCAAGTCTTGCCAAGGCTTTATGTTGCGAAAAAAACCACTTAAATCGATATCGTCATGCATAAGTATTTGGCTAATCAATTCTTTTAAATCGTTCAGATCTATAATAGTTCTCATAAAGGATGATATTTGCGACTTAAAGCTGCTGAAAACCACTTCGGTTGGATTTAATTGAGGCGAGTATGATGGCAAAAAATTCTGGTTTGGTGTAAGTTGACTTTTGTTTCATCTTAGTAAACCAGCTTACATTTTTTAATGTACTCAATGTTTATCGCATAAAGCTGTCTACCCTCAATGTTTTTACTATTATTTCTCTCTTCGGTAACTCTGACTAAGCGCTTTCTGGTATTATTCATGTCAAATAAAATTTTTGAGACCGTACTTTTGCTAACTAAAATGCGATCAAATTTAAATAGAAACAATCGAATATTTTTTCTATATATTTCTGAATAATTTTCTATATATTTTGAATATTTTTCTATATATTTCTGCATAAGCCTGTATTATAGTATATTATTTTATATCTAGTAATCAAAAAGTTCGTGCGGCTTTTTGATATATGTGGATTAAGTATGTATAAATGACCGCCTTCTTATTTATAAAAAGAAATATAGTTTTATAATGAAATTTCATATTTCGTCATTATTGATTTTCTTTGAATTAATCAATTTCTATAAAAAATTAATAAATTTCATTCAACTTCAAAATGCTTATTGATAAGAATTTAATTATGAATTTAAACTCGGGTCTAATGCTCCAGGGACATGTCGTAGAAAATGTTTAGTGTTTGGAGATGATGGCTTGAAGGGGAGGACATCTTAAAAATTGTTCACAACATTTTTGAATAGTGATGAGTCGTTACCTGAAGATGCACCACGCTCTGGAAGACCATCAGACAGACATCAATGAATTGTTATTGAGATAAATTCTAAAATTTTATGACTTTAAACATAACTTAGCCAAAATGTTTTAATGTAAATGACGAAATATGTCTAACATATTTGCATGTAATTGGAAAATCCTGGAAATTGGTCAAGTGGTCCCACATTCATTAACAAATAAGAACAATTTTAGATACTCATTAGAAATTGAAGTGGAAATTAGTCCATTTTTCGTTTCAAAGGCCTCTAAATTTTATAAAGATGGTACTTATAAGCTTGTCTCTAGTTAGAAAAGTGTTTATGATTGAAATGGCGATCAATGAATAATTTTTATTTTACTAATCTTTATTTGAATTTTAATATAATCATCCAAAACTGGCACTAATTTTCATGATGATTTTCTTATAGTCAAATAATATATTATAACTTTTAATAATAATATTTATTTATTTTTTAATTATATTATTAATTAATACTATTCATATTAGGTGTACAAATAAAAGAGCCAATTTTTTAACTAGCGCCAAAATCTATTTTATTAAAAGTGATACAAATTTATCTATCAAAGTGATCACCATTGATAAGGAGAACTTTAAGCCATCTTGCAGGCAGTTGATAAATTCCATCTTGAAAAAGTCTGGCTGTTTGAAAGCCCAAAATTCCTCAAGCCATTTTCGTATGGTATACACTAATTGAAAGTGTGTATCACACAAGACATATATTCATTATATATTATAATTACCTTCTCCGTTCCCATGCTACATACTACTGAACTGAATTATTTGGAAATTTCTGATTGATCTTCTTGAAAATGTAATGCCATTTAATAATTGATTTAAATATTAATCGCAGATTAAAATATTAAAACAACTGTATTGGTTTTATAAAATAATTACAAATTTGGATTATTTATTTGTAAACCTAATACTATTATTAATATTTTTATTATTAATATTTTATTATTTTAATATCATTATCATTATGATTATTATTTATTATCAATAAAATTATTAACATCTTATTTATTATTATCATTACTAATATCATAATTATAATTATTATCAAGGATCTACATATTAAAATTTAAAAACTTACAAAAGTCCGAGTATAATATTCGTAAATCCACTTAAAACACCGATGAGATAAAAGATAAATAATAAAGTTATGTAAATTTAAATGAAAGAAAAAGAGAAAGGAGAAAAACTTAAGGAGAATCATTTTCAAACAAGAATAATCACAGTTCGAAAGGATGACGAAGACACGTACCTTTCTTGTGAAAAACTTTCCCCTTTTGACGCCGTTGAGACCAATGCAAATCTGGTACATGGAATAGGCCATAACCAAAGAGCCCAGCCCGATTGGAATTCGATTGTAGTACGAATGTAGCCCTCCGTTTGAAATTGCTGAGGTGGAGTTAGAGAGAAACGTGAGGTTGGTCTGGACATTGTTCCGCTCTTTGACCGTGAACATCTGAACATAATTAAGTTTCGTAACACAGGTATATATATATGTATTATAGAAATTCCTATTTAGCACAAGTCGTCTCAAGAATGTCCTAAACATTTCGTAACTTACTTCAATTTTTATATGATTTAAATAACCTGTATTAATCATTAACTAATAATTTGAAATATATAAAATTAATTTGAAAATTCGATATTTATTAAAAAAATATTATTTATTATTTTTTATTAATGATTTGTTTATTACTTTTTTTGTTCTAATTATTTTCATTTAAATTTATTATTCATAAAATTTTAGTATAATGATAATAATAATAATAATTTTTTATTATAATTTTTATATACAAAGTTATTATGACTTCATAAAAAATTACAATTTAAAAAAATCATTTATATAATTTTATCTTGAAAAAAGTTCACCATGTATAAAATTGCTATTATTTATTGATTATTTTAATTTTGGTAATTTATTCATTTTTAAATATAACTAAAAACAAATTCAATTGAACGAAAATCTGTTAAAAATGAATTCCATTCAAAATAACTTTTATATCTTGATTTTGATTTTTTTTAATATATTTTTTATAATTTTGTTTATTTAAAGATTTTAATATTATCATAATCAAATTTAATTTTTTTTCTTTTATTTAAAATTTACTTTCTGTTTATCTTAATTTTTATTTTTAAAAAAATCAACAGTATTAATTTTTAAAATATTTTTTTTATAATTTATTTATTTTAATATTATTATTAAAAAATTTTATCGTTTAATAATTTTAAAAATTTTATGAATTAAATTTTTAATTAATTTAGTAAAAAATTAATCATATTTTGATTTATTTATTTGCTTAGCTGAAATATTTAAAATTCTCTTTAATAATTACTGTTAAATTTGATACTACTACTACTACTACTAATAATAATAATATTATTATTATTATTAGAGGTAAGCCATTGTTTTAATTTGAAAAGTACTAAAAATACCCAAGCCGACTCTCCCCCCCCCATTGATCGGGCAACAGCGTACGACGTCTGAGATCATTATTTGCAATGTTAATTAATTTCGGCAAAATTATTGATCAAGAGAAAAAACAAAAGAAAAATCGAAGATTTTTCACTCAATGACATTTGTCTCCGCAAATAAATATGAAGGGTTGATTAAAAAAACACTTCAATTATCACCATCATCTGTCTGATGTTATCAATTCGTTAATCATTATTTTATTTTTCTATTTTTAATTTTTTCTCATTTATTTCTCAAATTTTATTTTTATTTATCAATTTTTCCAATATTATTTTCTGTATAAACATATGTTGATTAAAACAAACATTTACTGTCATCTTCAGTTTATTAATGATTTTGCTTTTATTTTAATTTTAATATTTTCTTTTTTATATTGAAGGTAAAATTAATTTTCTAATTTCATTATTATTGTTTTAATTATTTAGTTTTTTAAAAAATATTTATTAATATATAATTAATGGTTTTTTTTAAAATTTTCTAATTAAATTTAGTATTTTTAAAAAATAAAGTTGATTAAAAAATTAATTTTATTAAATTATTTAATTTTTTCATTATTAAAAATATTTTAAAAATAAAATTCCCAAATTTAGAATATATTTTAAAACTAATTAAAATAATTAAATTAATAATATATACATATATATAAATGAAATGAAAATAAGCAATAAATAAAATTAATAATAATAATAATAATAATAATAATAATAATAATAATAATAATATTAAAAACGAAT
>JBBMKC010216135.1:0-34537 GCA_037834085.1 Bipalium vagum | reverse complement strand
AATTGAGAAAAGGTTTTGGTGTTGCAACATATCGTCTTAAACCAAAATCATTTAAAACTTTACCTACCCATACATAAATAATGTTCCTTCCTGTTTGTCTATAAAATTCAAGGGCAACCACGGTTAAACTTGATAGTCAGGACCGTATAGATAGTCTCTTAATCAGCCTTTTATCTCTGATAGAAAACTGGGTCGACCAATTCTTTGATCATCAATCACGTTACCACGACTATTAAATTTTTGAACAATTTTTTGACAAGCACGCTTGGTCACGTGGCAATTAAATTCCCTCTTCATCATTAATATTACTTCGGTCCAATTTTTAACTGATTTTGAAAGTGCAACAATTGAAATTCTTTCTTCTTTCGTTAAAAATGTTACCATTATAAAATTCTGTTTTTGAAATTGTACCACTTTTAATTTAATATTGATGCATTTAAACATCGATTTCATTATATTAACATAAAAAATAGATTAAAATCTATGTATATTATTCAATTAAGTGGGGTGAACAGACTTAATTAAAGGAGTGTATATATTGGTACAGAAATCATAACAGTTTACAACCATTAAAAAGGCGGTTAATTGTTTCAATGCACCAATTTATTTATCCATTTTAGAAGTTTTTTCAAATCCGAAAGTCAGATGGTTTTCTTACATAAATTCTAACCTGTTCATTATGGTGCAAAGCGAAAAGAAAAGTAATCAAGACATGAATTGACCAAATGTTTCTGAAAAATTTAAGGAAAAGGGTAGTGGATTTCCGTCAGGAAATGATGATGATTAGGTGAAAACAATGATAGTTTCAAAACATATCTAAGGTATTCATACAACAGTTATGCGATACATGAACACAGTTGTGAAGGTTCAGAAGATGAAGAAATTAGCTTAGCGAAAATTGTAGATTATCGCCGTTATGATATCTATTCCAGATCGTTACGTGCGATGGAAATGATTTTTGTTGGATATTACACATTGATTTTAATCGTTGGATCTTTTCACTACTAGAAGCCCGTGTTTCTAAGGGTTTGGCATAATTATGGTCATTTCACGTTGGAAGCCGTCTATTCCTCCCATTGGGTCATACTTTGATTAATAAAGCTCTGTTTGAACTGAGTTTATGAATTTGAAAATATTAAAAAAAATAAAAAACGGTCACCTTATTTGCACCCACCCACTTACCAATTATAATTTTAAAACTAAATTCAGTCTGGAAGGAGTCCCTTTCATTTATCTGCTGAAAATGGTCATTTGGAAGTTGTGAAAATCTTATTTGATCACGGCTGTGATATAGAGACATGTGACGAAGTTATTGATTTATTCTCAATTATTGATTTTACACAAAACGGTTCAGAATGGTCGGAGACCCATCCACTTGGCGGCGGAAAAAGGTCATCTTGATATTGTCAATTTCTTGATTGAGAAGGCTTGTGTTATTGATGCCCATGATGAAGTTATTGATTTGTTCTCACAAAATAATTTTTTAATGTGATTTCAGTATGACTGGACACCCATCGAGTTAGCTGTGGAAAACGGTCATTTGGATGTTGTTAGGTTTTTATATGGTAAGGGATGTGACATTGAAGGAGGAGGTAGGAAGGTAATTTCTTTCTCAGTAAAAAATTTCTTAAAGATAATAAAGATAAATAATAATACAATTTGAGACCCATTCACTCAGCTGCAGAAAAAGGTTACCTAAATATTGTCAAGTTCTTAATAGAGAATGGTTGCAACATTGAGGCCTGTGACTGGGTGAGTGATTTTTCTAAATTCATAATTTGTAAAGTTAATTTCAGTCGGAAAGCAAACCGATTCACTTTGCTGCAAAAAGTGGTCATATTGATATTGTGAAGCTTCTGTTTGACAAGGGTTGTGATGCTGAGGCTCGTGATGAAGTTATTGATTTGATCTGGGTGATAAAAATTTTAAAAATTATTCAGCTTGGTAAAAGACCCGTCCATTTGGCTACAGAAAAAGGTTATCTTGGTATTATAAGGTTTCTTTTTGACAATGGTTGTAATTCTGAGGCTCGTGATCTGGTTATTGATTTGATCTGAATGAGTAAATTTTAAAAATTATTCAGTTCGGTAAAAGACCCGTCCATTTGGCTACAGAAAAAGGTCATCTTGATATTGTCAATTTTTTGTTTGAATGTGGTTGTGACCTTAGTGCTCGTGACAGAGTGATTGATTGATTTTCTATAAAATTTTCTAAAAATTCATTCAGAATGGAGTACGACCCATTCACATTGCTGCTGAAAAGGGTCAACTGGATGTTATTAAGTTCTTGACTGAGAAAAACTGTGACATGGCTGCTTGTGACCATGTTAATCTTTCTTTTTCATGAAAATAATTTTAAAACTAAGTTCAGTCTGGAAGGAGTCCCGTTCATTTATCTGCTCAAAATGGATATTTGGATGTTGTGAAATTCTTAATTGATCACGGGTGTGATATAGAGACATGTGACAAAGTTGTTGATTTATTCTCAATTATTGATTTTTCAAAAATGGTTCAGAATAGTCAAAGACCCATCCACTTGGCTGCGGAAAAAGGTCATCTTCATATTATTAATTTCTTGTTTGAAAAGGTTTGTGACATTGATGTCCATGATCAGGTTATTGATTTTTTCTCACAAAAAATATTTTGAATTTTTATTTCAGCAAGACCGGACACCCATCAAAGTAGCTGTGGAAAACGGTCATTTGGATGTTGTCAGGTTTTTATTTGGCAGCGGATGTGACATTGGAGGGGGAGGTGGAAAGGTATTTTCTTTTTCAGTAAATAATTTCTTAAAGGTAATAAAGTACAATTGGAGACCCATTCACTCAGCTGCAATAAAAGGTTATCTAAATATTGTCCAGTTCTTAATAGAGAATGGTTGCGATATTGAGGCCTGTGACTGGGTGCGTGATTGATTCTCAAACGATAATTTGTAAAATCAATTTCAGTTGAAAAGAAAACCTATTCATTTTGCTGCAAAAAGTGGTCATATTGATATTGTGAAGCTTCTGTTTGACAAGGGTTGTGATGCTGAGGCTCGTAATCAAGTTATTGATTTGCTCTGGGTGAGCAAGTTTAAAAAAGTTTTTAGTTTGGTCAAAAACCCGTCCATGTGGCTACACAAAACGGTCATCTTAATATTGTCAAGTTTTTGTTTGAGAGTGGTTGTGAACTTGATGCTTGTGACAAAGTGATTGATTGATTTTTAAAAAATATTTCTAAAAATTCATTCAGAATGGAGTCCGACCCATTCACATTGCTGCTGAAGAAGGTCATCTTGATATTGTCACGTTCTTCGATGTAAAAGGTTATGACATCAAATCTTATGAAAAAGTGATTGGTGTATTGTAAATAATTTGTTTTAAACATGAACGCAGTGGGGAAAGAGACCCATCGGTTTGGCTGCAGAAAAAGGTCATCTTGATGTTGTCAAGTTTCTATTCGACAAGAGTTCTGATAACGAGGTTTGTGACAAGGTTATCCGGTTTACTCTGAAAATATATTCTTTAAATGTCGAAAATAGTTTAATTCTCACCCCATTCACTTAGCAGCAGGAAACGGTCATCTGAATGTTATCGAGTTCTTGGTCGGGAAGGGCTGTGACATGGAGGCTCGTGATTCAGTAATTGATTTATTTGCAGTAAATACGCTTTAACAAAAAATTCAGTTAAACAGGAGACCTATGCACTTTGCAGCTGAAAACGGTCATCTGGATGTAATGGAGTTTTTGTTCGAAAAGTCCTGTGACTTGGAAGCTCGTGATTTTGTTATTGATTTTTTTGCAATAAATAGTTTTTAAAAAGTAAATTTAGAAAAATAATAGACCAATTCAGTTCGCAGCAAAAAACGGTCATCTGGATGTTATCGAGTTCTTGGTCAGAAAGGGGTGTGACATGGAGACTCGTGATTCGGTTATTGATTTATTTACACAATAGTTTTTTTAAAAAGAAATTCAGGACAATAAGAGACCAATTCACTTAGCAGTCGAAAATAATCATCTTCATGTTGTTGAGTTCTTGTTTGATAAGGGTTGTGACATGGAGGCTTGTGACGAAGTTATTGATTGATTAATGTCAATTATATATAGTATAAAATGTGTGTAGGATAATTGTCGACCTATTCATATGGCTGTAAATCGAGGTCATGTTGGCATTGTCAAGTTTTTATTGAGCAAAAATATTGATATTGATTATGCTGTGCAAGTAACGATTTATTTCATTTGAAAATAATAATAAATATTATCAGGGAAACTGGAATCTTGTTGATATTGCCAGCCTTAATGGTCACTGTGCTGTAGTTAAATGTTTACTGGAACATGGTTGCAAGTGTGACGCCCTTGACGAGGTATTATTTTGCTCTTAATTTCAAGGTCAATTAAAATTCTTCAGTGGTGAAACTAATGTTCCTTTTTGAGTAACAGATTTTAATACTTAAAATAAAGACTAATAATAATGAGTGTTTGGGATAATATGGTTAGTAGTAAAATCAAAGATGAAACAGGAAAGAATTACATTTAAAATTTTAAAATCCTTTTAACAAACAAGTCTTACGGGACTAGGAACAAATATTGATAAACGTTTAAAAAATTATGAAGATGTTTTAAATAATCCAAATATATCACGTATTTGAAACATGACTCATAACCTAAAAACTGAATAGATCAAGCTGCAATGAAACATGATGTAAAATATGTTTCACAATATTTAAAAGATAGACATAATGCTGGTATTGAAATGATTCATGAAATGAACAATAAGAAATCCAACTCCAAGAGAAAACCTTGAAAAAGCTTTAGTAAAATTAAATTATTAAAGGTAAAGTAACTTTCGGATTAGGTTTACCATGAGCTGCTAAAAATACTGCAAATGGAAAACTTTTTGACAAATCGCAAAAATTAAAATCAGAAAATAAAAAAACAATTACCAAATGAATTTCATAAAGAAGTTAGAAAACCTAAGCACTATCCTAAAGTTTTTTATAAAGATGATACTTGGTCAGCAGATTTAACTTTTGTCCCAGAGGAAAGGGAATATAAAATAATTTTAACAGTAATTGATTTATGTACAAGATATGCTTTTGCTGTTCCTTTAAAAAATAAAAAAGGAAAATCTATAACAGGTTCATTTGACACAATTTTTGGAGTCACCAAATAAAAACTTGGTTGATAAAGGTATAATTTTACAATAAAACATTCGAAGAATTTTATGATGATAATGAAATATAAATTTAATCAAAAGACAATGAAGGAATGTGGTCATTGAAAGAGTTATTAAAATCCTAAAAAATATGTTTACGAAATGTAGAGAACAGGGTAATAGAAAACGGATACATTTATTAGCAAATTTAATTTTACCAATTTTTATAATAATAAAAATTATAGTTCAGTTGGTATTTCTCCTAATGAAACTTCCTAAAACCCTGAATTTAAAAAATAGAAATCTTTTTATCTAATATTAGGTACAAAGTATCTTTCTGAGATTAAATCTTTATACTTTACTATTAAAAGTTCTAAAGACTTTCAAATTTATATAAAAATGAAAGAAAAAGAGGAATTTAATGAAAAAATTATGATGTATCTGAAAGTGATTTGGAGTTTCTCGAACTTTATGATGAAAATTCTGAAGTTTTAAGACCAACTACCCCTATTTATGAACGAAAGTCAACTGAGGACAAATTTCGATACCTCATCTTACGACATAATAAATTTATTTAAGAAGAACCATTTTCTAATCATTTAATTGAAAAATTATAAAAATATTAAAATTTACTATAGATTCAAATTTAAAATTAGGAAGCATTTTCATTGGAGGAATGATTGGAATTGGAACTGCTACTATGGCAGAAATATCAACATTAGCAACTAGTTTATTAATTAATGTTCCTGTTGCAACATCAATTTTTGGAGCAGTACAATTATTTATTTGAGAAACAATTAGTATAGGAATTACTTCGAAAAGAAAAAGGATATATAAAGAAATTTGAGAAACAATAGAATCATCAATTAAGAAACTTTATCTATTTTAATTAAAAGCATCAGAAGATAAATTTCAACTAATGATGAAGTTGAACAAGCAAAAATAATAATTACTGAATGTAAGGAAAATATTAAAAAAAATTAAAAATGGAAATGTAATTAAAAATTTAAATAAAGAAGTTAAAAAGGATTTGATTTAAAAAGAGTATAAAGAGAAGATGTGAGTTTGCTTAAAAAATTAAATAAAAGAGAATGGAAGATTTTAAAGAATTAATAGTCAGAAATAAAATTGAAACTAATCAATTAAATCAATGGAAAGCAGAAAGAGGATTATCTATAGATTTAGATACATTTCATAAACCAGTTACCAATGTGCTAATCACAAAGACGTCTGATAAATTAGAGAATCAAACATTTATGAAAGATGAAAATCAACAAATTATAGAAACTTTATATAATCCTAGTCGAATTAAAGATGGGGAAAAAGTAAAGGGTAATGAAAAATTAAAAACTTTACTTGATGTAAAAGTTGAAGAAAAACCTTCTAAATATGATGGTGATTATTATAAAAAAAATATTTGATACTGAAGATAGAGGAATTGCTGCTGCAATAAATCCATCAGTTCAAAGAAATATTTTAATAATAAATAAAATAAAAATCCCAATAAAATTAACAAAAGATTTAATAACTATGACAAAAATTATGGTGGACATTATAATTTTAATGAAATGGAGAAATATTTAAATTTAATAAAATATGTAAGTGATAGTTTCAACAACGAATATGTTGCAAGTATATAAACTGAATTAGATAAAAAGATAAAACTAAAAAGAGATAGAGAAGGTTATAGAATTTATAAACCGAAATGCAGTGAGACTTTAAACACCGAAGGTGTGCATTCACTTGATCCGACTTCGTTGTATCAACTTATAACTTTAAAAAAATATTTGTCTGCTAAAAATGCAGGTCATGATAATGTAGATCATTTATTTTAAATAAATTAAAAAGGCAAAAAAGTATAACTGATGATTATTGTGAAAAAATAAAGTTAAATTTGATATGGATTCTGATTAATATATTAAAAATGGAAGCTTCCAGTGCGATAGTCTAGGTCTTACACCGATCTCTACAAAAAATATCACATCGAATGTTGTGGTAAGTATATGCTGAAGAGGTTCGCTGGTTTTCAAACTGCAAATTTTGGTTTATCTGATTTGAGTGATAAGGAGGGACAAGGTCAGCCACAAAGTTCTGCTGATGTTCAGTATTGGATGCTCAGCTGTACTCATTTCAAAGAAAAATCGATTGATAGCTGAGAGATTTATTTAATAGAGCTGGAAAGTTCTGCAAAATAATTAAAAGCTCGAGGTACAAGAATGAAACACAAACATTATGTTCGATGGAATTCTGTTGCCTATGCAGATATAGAGTGTCATTAGTCCTGTGTCCACTCTATAGTGCCGAGGTGATCCTTCGCCTGGTTTGCGGTATTGTAAGGATTTGTCGGGGCCTTTTCTAATATTATTTTTCAGTTTCTATTATAAATGAATGAAACTAACTATTTTCAGGAAGACCGGAAAGCATTGGTGAATTCTTCGGACGATGGTATCATTCGAGCATTTTTGTTCAAGTTAAATTGTAAGGATCAATACTTTTGTCATTTTGCAGAGTGATTCCTTAATACATGTCGTATTGTGCATTATGAATTATATAATTATGTTACTGACCGAATGAAAATATTTCATACATTATCGCGCATCATACCTTTACCAATTATCAATTATCACTTATTCTGGTTGATATTCTGCGGTACAAGATTTACAGGAAATCAACTGATCTCAGGAAAAGCTTTCAAAATAGACGATAAACACCGTCACTGTCAGAGTATGTATTAAGGAAAACCTCTGCACTGTGAATTTTATTGTTTTCATGACAGTTTCTTTAATGTTTGTTCCCCTTTTATTTTATATCAATTTTTAAATGTCATTTAACGTTGTTGACTTCTTATTTCTCAGCCTCGGTCCAGGCGGCGTTTTCATCGAAAGAGAAGGTTGGTCAAGGCGGTTATGGAGTGGTTTACAAGAATGAAGACTTTGATCAAAACTTTGTGGTGAAGAAAATAAGACACAAACGGATTTCAAATTACGAGAAAAGTGTTGAACTAAACTTGAGCATATTCGGCAGGCGTCTCTACCACGAGAACATCATTGAGTTCATTGGGGAGAAGTGGGACGAAAAGAGGTCCTATGTATTGATGAGATATGCTCCAGGGGTGAGAACCTTAAATTTTTTTATCATTATTATTTATTATTATTTCCATCGTTTTTGTTAATATCAATCGGTTTATGCTCAGAATTACATGTCATTTTTTTAATGGATTTATTAATTGGTCAATACAAATAATTTTTAAACAAATTTTCTCAGACCTGGTTATTTCTTTTTTAATAAATTTTAAAAATAAGTTTGTCTTAAAAATTTCATTCATCTTTTTAAATATTTTAAAGTAAACAATTAAAAAATTCCCCATTTCGGAATGGGGGTGATAATTTGTCTTACCATAATTTCAGGGGTCTCTGGATCAGTTATTAGAAAATGTTGCCATGGACCACCGGATGATTATTGATTTTGACAAAGGAATTCTTGAAGGATTGAGATTTCTTCATTCCAATGGAATCATCCACCGGGATATCAAACGTAATTGATTTGTATATGTACTCAAGACCAAAGATCGTTGAGAGAGGCGGAGACGATAACATTTTGGTTTGTCCCTTCACCAATTCGAACATGTTCAAACATTTCATTAACTTTAATATTTCCCGGGTTCTCCGTGACACTTTCGACAGTAGAACAGAGGTGAAGAAAAGACAAACCAAAGTCTGCCTTTCTCAATGGTGCTCATTTGGTCGAGTCAATTCCAATTTTCGACAGAGAAATAATTTGTTTTAATTTTCAAAGCTGAAAATATTCTGCTCGATAATCGCGACAGGGTCAAGTTGTGCGACTTTGGACTCGGTCGAGTATTTACAGGTCATGGTGCCTATTCGGAAGATAATAACGATGAAATATCTGGATCAGGACTCTCGAGTGATGTTGATCCCTATAAAACGTCAACGCATGGTACTGTAGCGTACCTTCCTCCAGAGGTGATCGTTGACGCCTGTTATTACTTTTCTTCGGACATTTGGTCGTTCGGGGCCACAAATGTGGCAATGTTGACAGGTTGGTTCACAGATCCATTCTTTCATTACTCAAAGTCATGTTTAACTAACTCTATTAATAGCGCATGCACTTCTGGGAGGACTTGTGGAATCTGGCAATGGAAAAAGGAGCCAAACCAAAAATACATTCATTTTTCCAAAATATTCTTCTTTAGAGGTAACACACTTTTGTGCCATGAAACCGACTGTTCTCTGTAACTTTTGAGCACTTTGGGACCGATTCACTTTTAAATATCCAACCAATTTATTGCTGCTTAGTTTCGGAGTCGTAAGAATACATCCCTGTTTCTTGACAAGTAACGCCGTTGTAAATTAAATCACCTTTGTTTAATTTCAAGAACATTTTGGCAACATTTTACAGGACTCACTTTGTCGCATAATATCTTATTGTGAATGGTCCAACAACTGCAGAGCCTCTATACATTCAGATGATCATGGAAAATGGTTTCGACTGAGTTTATACCTTTTACTGGTGGATGTCTAAATTTGACGGTTAGTGCCATGTTGGTCGTGTGTCAAAGGACAGGTGCGAAAAACATACATTTTTGAAAACGTGTAGTGTTGATCCACGATAATGGAATTCCACACAATATCATTAGTATTATTATTTCCATCTTCTTCGAAAAAGTCTCTTTCATTAAATTCATTTGTTTGGTTAGGAAAACGTCCTTATTACTATGAGCCTGGTGATCCTGTCCTTAAAATTGGAGTTGAAAAGAAAATCGACTTCATGCCTTTGAAACCGATGTCAAAGAACATGAAGCGTCTTTTAAGGAAAGCTCTTAATCCGGACCCAAGACGTCGAAGTTCCGCCAACGAGCTCCTTCAATGGATATATTCTATGGAGTCATTCTTTGATTAGTTTTGACAATTTTTCAAAACCTGTCTTTTCAGTTGATTTAAATAAAAAAATAATCAAAAGTATTATTTATTTATTTTCATTAAATATGAAAAAGTCATTCATGAAAGAGGTTCGGTTTGATCCTCATAATTACCGTATCCCAGCTTGATAACTCCTCCAATTTATGACACCGATAAGCTCCTTCCCTGCAAGATAGATATATATAATGAAACTACCGCGTATGATCCACGATTGATGGTGGTCGTTGAGTCACTTACTCCAAGCTGACTTTAATGTTGAGAGATTCTTTGGGATGGATGCCAGCGTGAGAGAGATCTTTTGAAAAGGTTATGGAAATTGTAGGGTGTCGATATGAGAATTATCCTCTTATAGGAACTAATCAATAATTTCAGAAATAACATCAACAACCAAAACAGAATTGAAGTAGAACAATTGTTGCTGCGCTTAATAAACAGATATCTATCCAATGTATTTTTATTCGAAACAAGCATTTTTTTAAGTATCATACTTGGTGTCAGAATATTGAATTTTAACATATCTGCCCATGTATCATTTGATCTCTTTTTTCCCGACGTTCTTTTCACTGTAGCAATTTTCAAATATCTCAACCGTGTCTTTAAACTTTATTTCTGTTTATGAATATTTATAAATATTTTCCAACATCGTCTTCTCCTTGTCTATGCATAACACTTCACTTCCGTCCGTTTGACATAAAAAGGATTCCTACAAGTTCATTGGACTTCATTGATCAGTTGAAGCAAATAGACAATAATTTGTAGCCAGTCCATGAAGAAATGAGATTATCTGACGATACCTGGTTTTAAATAAATTCTTCTGATTGCTAAATTGACAAAAGAAAGCAGCCAATCAGATTTCATTTATTATTGGGCGTCATCAGATGGTCATATTTCTATTTCGTCAAAAATTACAGATACAGTATGACTTGCTTAAACAGAACAAAATCGGGAGTACAAAAGTTTATTCTGTTTAAGCGAAAAATTCTGTTTAAACGATAAAATCAATAAAATAAAACATCACCAATAAAATACGATGTCATTATTATTAAATTTTATTTCAAGTTGAAATATTCCTTAACTTTTTTTCTTGAAAAATTTATCTCTGAGATCATTCTCAACGTTAAGCAAGTTGATAAAAATAACTTCATTGTAATTTTCTGTAAAATAGTATTCCTTGACTATTGTTAAAGCCTCTAAAAAATCACCAATCTCAATTTCATTCGTTTTATCCAATGGTTCGGATGAACCATGAATATTCTCAGTTTCTTCTTCAATCTCCATTGCTTCCAAACCATTATCAATGACTAAATAATCTTCTAAATCTCGTCTTGATTCAAAAAATTCGGCTAAAAAAGTATATTCGTCTTTAATTTCGTTCTCAATTAAAGCATTTACATCTTTACAAGTCTCGGGAATGTTTACTTGTTGCGATAAAATTGAATGATGAAAGCAATTATAAATTGTTCCTGAGGATATTCTTTCCCAACCATCCGATATCATCTGAATGGCATCAAAAATATTGATATCGTATTCGTGGATTTTGTCAGAACAGTTTATTAAAGGGACAACCAAACTTTTTCGGTAATTCACTTTAGAATTTTTCATTATTTCTGCATCTCCATAGGTTGCAACACACTTGTTGTATTTGATGACAAGAATACCATTGTTTGTTTGTTAAAATATTATTGATATCCGCATGCGCTGAGCAATTATCAACGAACAGTAAAAATTTTCTTTTACCATTTCTTAGCCTTGTATCCCATTTCATTAATTCCGTTTTGAAAATTTCGGATGTCATCCCAGCATTTGTATTTGCATGATGATGTAGATGTTCCACGCTTTTATTTTTGAAACATTTCGGTTTTAAATATTTTCCAATAATGATAGGAGGCATCCTTTAACCAGTAATACTAGCACAAAGGAAAACAGTTAATCTTTTTTTTTTTTGATATTTCACGACCACTGCATTTGTCTCCTTTAAGTCTCATAGTTTTATTATGTAACATTTTAAAGAAAAGACCAGTCTCATCCCCATTAAAGATATTTCGATTTTCATATCCCAATTGACGTTGAAACCATTGATCAATTAATCAATTTTGAACAACCAACTGATCCATTACTTTAGATTCACCAGAGACAATACCATATGTAACTGAATAGAGTTTTCTAAAACGTTGAATCCAACTTACGTTACAGTTGAAATTTTTAATCTCCAATCTTTCAGCCAATTGAGCTGCTTTTTCAAGAAGTATTTGTGAAGAAATTGAAACATTGTTCATTTTTTGAAGTTTAAACCAGTTCAGTAATTCGGAATCAATGCTTTCAAAGGGTGTATTTTAAACTTTCTTGGTGTTTAATGGTCGAGTTGAAATAGCATCACAAATTCTTTCTCTGTTATTTTGTATTTGATAGGTTGATTGGTCTCTTCCCCCAAATTATTCATTAAATGCAAAACACTAAACTACTTTTTAAAAACTGTTTATTTACCAAAAATCAATTATATAAACAAATACTTTAAATTATTATCGACCTTGTGCTTTCTTGCTAGCTCGGCTTGCTTAACACTCTCATCCAACTGACATAAAATTTCAATTTCTCTTTAAGAGTCAGGGTTTCTTTATTTATTATTGATAATTCTAAAATAGATCTAAAAAGTAAAGTAAATCATAAATTTAAGAAGTAAAGAAAAACAAATTGAATATTATAAATTAATAATTGAAAAGTAAACGAAAACTAAACAAAGTTGACACATAAACAAACTCAAAATTATTCGAAGTTAAAAATTAAAAATCTTAAACTAAAATTGTTCTGTTTAAACATAATCGCTGTACTACAACTAAAAGGTAATTTTATTATAACTTTCTTTTTGTGAAGTTTTATATTTCAAATTACTAAGAATATTTATTACTATAGTGTAACGGGAAAGATCTCTCGTAAACTTTGACAGTTGTATTTTAATAAATAAATGATTCATTTCCAAATAATTATCTTTTATATTTTTTTTGAAATACTTCATTTTCTGTAAAATTTTATTTTATTAATTTTTGTTTGTTTTGCTTCAGTTTTTTCAAAATGTTTAATATGTAACTTACTACTTAAATGTCCAGTTAAACATCTTTGATGAGTATAGATTTTGTTGCAAATATCACAACATAGATCGCTATGCTTTTTTGTTATTTCTTATTTTAGCTTTCATTTTTTCACAAATAAAAATATTCCTATTTATATATATTTTCTTTTTTCTCTATTTTTAATACTTTTTGCGTAAATTCTCTGTGTTTTGTATGAATATCATTTAATTTTAATTCTTCTTGCATATTTTTACAGCGTTGAAACCCTTCTGATATTAAGTATTTTGTTAAGTAACCTAAAATTCCAGCTTTCGATTTTCTTAACCCATTTAAAATCGCTCACTTTCTGGGAACTTAACATATATTATTACCTGAAACTACTTCAGTAGTGTAGAAATGAAGTGGTACGTTGGTATTCAATGTTTGATATTCGGTTTTCGATATTGTGGTATTGCAGTATATAACATTCGGTATTGATAAAATTGGAAAAACAAGAAACACGAAATTGGGTTTATTGATATTTAGTATTCGATATTCAATAAATCATAAAATTGGAAAAAAATCAAAATCAATTTGGGTTTATTCGATATTCGCCATTTGGTATTCGACATTCAAAAAAATCAAAAGCAAATTATGTTTATTTGAAATTTAGTATTCAAAATTTGATATTGGGGCTTGGGTGTTGTGTTTAACCTTTCATTTCTACAATATTTATGTATTAGTTCAAAGGTGCGTCCATGGAACGTGATGACAGACATCCACAAAGAGTGAAAGGTGATCACGGATGAGAAAGATTATAATCATTTAAAGAGGAAATCGAGTACAACGTGCCCTGCTAAGTCACATAAATGAAGTGTTGAGAAACAATATGATAAATAAAGTTACATAGACTTGTCATAAAGGAGTTTGAACTTTTAAATAAATGCAACGTCTTGGTCCAGACCACCACTTAATTGATCGATGAGATTATTTAACTGATTGACAAAATTATTTTATTGATTCAAAAACCCTGTAAATAAGAAATAACATTAATGAATCTATAACATTTTTTAATGAAAGTGCTTTAATGATTGAATAAATAACTGCTTGACGTATAACTTATCATCTTTACAAATATGAGGTTTAGAAGCATGCCCCCGATTGTTTTTAGTCAAAAAGAGGAATAAAATTTTATTTAAAAACATTTAGTGAAAATATTTTCCATTGACAGCAAGGACCTCTGCCCACTTTAGACCAACGAATGAATTGGGCGAAATTACAACTCTGAAATTGTGAAGAAGTCCAGCTATCCATATTTCATTTAATAATGACAACGTAAAGAAAATATTTTGGAATAAAATATATAAAAAAATTATCCGCTTTCTAAAATACATGAACAGTCTACATGGAAATGTTAATTTCACGATGAAGACAGAAAGAAATGAATAACTGACATTTCTAGATAGATGTTATTATTATAAAAGAGAAAGCAAATAATAAATTAAAGACCAATATATTTTAAAAAGAGACAAATATAGGAAATAGAAATCAATAATCGAAAAAGAAAAAAAGTAGAAAGAATAGTGAAAATAGAAAAGATGAGTTAAAGAACCAACTTAAAATACCATTTTCAAAAGAGTTTAGAACATTCAAGAACATAATATAAAATAACTGTTGAGCTTGAAGATCTAAAAGTAATTTCAATGATAGCAAATACGAAAAGTTATTTAAAAATTAGAACACCAACACCCGCAATAATGCAAGCTAATATCGTTTAGCAATTTAAATGACATTTGGTGTAACAGACTATATATAAGAGAAACACAGCGTCACCTCAAAACAGGTATTAGTGAACATTCGCAATTAAGCAGAACCAGTAAAGTTTCAGATCATTCACTATGTTGTGCGAACCGGCAAAGTTGGCGCTGAAGAATTTCGAGTAATTATGAATAATTTTGATATGCGAATCGTTATTAATAAAAGAGCGGCAACAGGAGAGAGTAAAGGCCAGTGGATTGTCAATGTATTCTCGGATTAATTAAAAATATTATTTTTAAATAAAAGAAAATAATAATAATTTCGACCATTCAGATTTTTACAAAATATTTAAATTGAAACCAATCAGACTTTCATTGAGGTACTTAAATGTGTTGTTTTAAATAGAAATGGCCGATGATGTTCTGATTGTAGTTCGAAACATGTATCATGATAATGTGTGCAGAAAATTTTGCTTTTTATTTAAAAAATAATTAATGATGTTCACAAGATTAAAACCAATATACTTGTATAATTTTGAAATAAAAACGTAATATCCTGTTTAGAGCCATCCCCAGGACAACCTGCTGATATTTCATCTGACAATGTTACAAGTTGTATGGACTGAACAGGAATTGAATCTTACTTATATTTCAGTTGCGAATAGATTGAAAACGTAATTGTTTATCCAGAGATATTTATCTCCGAATATACCGTTGTAAGAACCACTCCCTTGGATATCGTGCTTCTTCAGAATTCTTTCTTCTTTTTATTTGATCACCTTCTGATACATTATAAGCAAAGTTTTGATCACTATAAATCTCAAGCTAATTTCGCTTAAATGAATAACAGTAAACAGTCCAAGAGACTCATTTAAGTAAAGTAGTGTGTCAAAGCAAAAAATGGCTTTACCGGAACAGAAATCACACGATTAAATTGTTAGAAAAATTCTCCATTGTCAAATTTTGTTTTTCTTTTAACACGTTGGATACCATGGACGATTGATCTCGTCGATTTTTCGCCATTGTAAGTGGTGCCTATCTTCTTAGCGTTATAAGTACTGAAGAAATGGCGTATTGAGACCAATATCCAAAAATCTTTTTCAATCTTTTTATTGTTTTCAGTTATTTTTTATTTTTTCAATGGTATAATTTTGTTTCATTTTTCAAATTATTCATAAATGCAGCTGACACCCACGAAAATGTAAAATTTGCAATTTTAATTTCATAAAATTATCACCCAGTCCCACCCGTAAGAAATTAAATTAATAATAAAATAAATTTCAATTAACTAATGCCTAAATGGTGTCTTCATCCCATTACCGAAAACCTTTGTTTTGTTTTTTATTTATTTCTAAAATCATTTATTAAATATAAAACTGGAAGAATCAATACAACATTCCGTAAATATTTTATCACAAAACTATTGAACATCTTCTTTTATAAAAAGGAAAAATCAGATATTATTCTCAAATTCCAAACTCCGTTATAATATTAGATCCAAATTTAAATTATGAATTGGGTTTCATATATTTTCTCCTTTCGATTCTATTCTAAAAATAAAACATAAATAAATATATATTTAAATGACGGGTTAAAATTCCGTTGTCATACCCCCAGGGTCATTTTTGTTTATCTATTCTAAATAGATTATTGTGTAACTATTTAAATAATTTAGAAAATTTTTAAAATCTACTAAATTTGCCATAAATTAGTAAATTAATTTTCATTTCCTGTTCACTTATAACACCGGAATCTTTAACTAAAATTTCATCCTTGGTTTCAGTGAAATTTATAGAATCTTTTGAAAATTCTAGTATTAGTATTCTTTGATAATATAAAACTGTTCTCAGCTGGACTAATATTAGTATAATTGTTCAGGTCATTTAAATCTGATAAAGGTTTAAACTCACAATTATCAGACACCTTCTCTTTCTTATTATCTTCAGGGAAATTTGTTAAGGTATCCAAATTTTCTTCATTAGAAGATAAAGAATCCATTTAACTAGTAATGAAGAATTAATTTTCAATTTTAAAATCAGTTTTAAAATATGATAAAGGAACAAATTAAAATGAGATTACTAATGAAAATCGACTTTTACATAAATTCTTTTATTTCTTATAACATAAAAATTTAAAACTTCTAACTTGAAGTTTATTATCCCACCACCATTATGATAAATATAAAATACATTGATTCTAAGTGTACAACGTATATAAAAAAAATATCATGATTAAAAAATGAGTAAAAAAGTTTTATCATATTTAAATATATTGCGTGGAGGCCTCTTGATAATGAACGACGCATTGATAATAATGAAATAAACACTTTTCCGCAGATACACATAATGGATGCCTGAGGAAGTCATGAGAACTTTTCATTATTGTTAGTTACGTAAATTGAATATTGCTTTTCCATTTGGAAATAGAACTTACCCCTTTCTTTATAGTAGTTTTAATTTCCACATATTTCCCTTTTCTGGTTGGCAGCCATTTGACGATGCGGTTATACAATCTAAACCACGTTTGCCCTCACATAGTCCTGCTTAAATATTAAATTTCGTGTTCCGTGCTACAGAGAAGAAATCTCCACATTTGACTGGTAGACAGTTATTTCTGAATCTTCAATGTACTTTTTATTCCATAATTAGGTTTTGAGTTTTTCAAAATTGACTTATAATGTCATTACTAAAATTATTGATTAGTTCTCATAAAGGATAGTACTGATACCGACACCTTCCAATTGACATAACCTTCTCATAAGATCAATGAACAGACACGGAGATTTCGACCACCTTCTCACTCACATAAGCAACCATCCAAAATGCATACCTCGACACTTTATATCCACACGGAAGGCCCTTATCAATATCATAAATTGAAGGAGTTAACACGATGGGATATGATGATAGGGATTGTTCACTATTTTGTTAAGTGGTATGACCTCGTTGAAAAGGTAACCCATTCGTTCAAATATGTCAATTGGGTAAAACTAGGTCAAGTTACAAAAATTATCTTAATAAATTTAAATATATATAGGTCTGTCATCTGAAACTAGGTCAACCATGTCAGTACTTGATCGAGTCACTTTAATGGCACATAGGGATATGTTTTGTAGAGACACAGCATCAATGACTCCACTGATGAATGCAGTCTTGACTTTCTGGCTTTAAAAGAGATGTCCTATCTGTTTCTTTTAAAGCCCTTCTTTATACTCATCTCAGCGTTAACTACGGAATTCCTTCGTGATGATTAACTGTGAGATTCATGTCGGGAAAAATGAACTATGGAGAAAATACTCAACGCCTCTAACGATAATTTTCAAATGAATATGGTCTCCACAAGAATTACGGACTGTTGGTACTTATCCAGAACCTGTTTCAACTATTTCAGCTGTCATTATTATTGATTAATAATTGTTAGGATCTAAAGAAAAAGAGGTCTCAGCAACCGCTGCACCCATAAACAATTCGAAAACAGAGATCACAAAAGAGCCGGAACCACAACAAACCAACCAAGAGCTGATGGACAGTGATTCCCCACAGTTCATTATTGACATGTAAAAATTTATTAATTTTTCAGAATTTGCATTAAAAAGCCTTGTTAGGCTTACTTTCCTTTTATTATCGACTCCTTGTTAATTTTATGTTATTTTATAAAAAATAATAATATTTAAATTATAAATTTGTTTTAATTAAAATAAATAACTATAATAATAATAATAATATAAATTGTGGGTTGATGTTAATTAAAACTAAACCAACAGAATTTAAAATTTAAAATTAATAAGCATGACTCAAAAAATGAAACTTACTATAAATACGCTAATATGAGTGAATATTAATATGTTGGTGGATATATTTAGTAAGTTCTATAATATATATTGATTAGTTCTCATAAAGGATAGTACTGATACCGACTTTCCTAAATAGAACTAAATAGAACTTTCCTAAATTAGCAAAACCCATATATTATTCTATTAATGGAAATTTTATTTTTAACCAATCAAGAGATCAGGAATGTAAAAATCAAGAGTATATAAAATCTTGGTTTTCACATTCAATTCGCACTTTAACTTTGCATCGACAAGTTAACGCTACTATTAAGGTTAAATTACATCGCTTCGGCTATTTAAGAACACACACACACACACACACACACACATATATATATATATATATATATATATATATATATATATATATATCGATCTCTTTTGAGAAAAATTTAAATAATTAAATAACGATCCACGCATTCAGAGCAAATACTCTGCATAAGTTCTTTTTATTATTTCGGGTTTTGTTCTCTTAGAAAATCGATTCTGTTTCACTCTAGCCAGAATACGTTTTTTTGACACGAGGGCTTCTTCGGTTATCATAAAACCAAGAAAACATTAATTAATTAACTGATAGATATTATTATCAGAAAGAGTTGCATTGTTTTGAAAATATATTTTTGTAATAAAACCGTGTTATCTCAGTTGATTTTAGTTACAATTAGTTCGGATCTTAGAACACTCATTTGTTACACGACCTTTGAAGTTGATAAGCCCATATCTAACCTATATTAATAGTGTTAGCATTTATATTTTCCAGATTAGATCTCGCATTAAACGTTGAACTAAACACTTAAATAATTAAATCCTTTCAGCACTGAAAGGAAAAAGTCTGTGCTTATAAATATCTTTCATTATTATTATTATCATTATTATTGTTATGAGAGTCGCAACCCAACCTCTTGGATCAATGACTTTTAATATTAAATGAAAATAATAATATTTTTTATTATTGTCTTGTTTAAATCAGCTGAAATGACAAAGGTTTTTGAAAATTGTCAGAACTCATCAAAATATGGCTCCTTTGAACGTATCCATCGAAGGAGCTCATCGGCAGAACTTCGAAGTTTTGGGTCCGGAGTAAGAGCTTTCTCTAAAAGATGCTTCAAGTTCTTTGACATTGGTTTCAAAGGCATAAAGTCGATTTTCTTTTTAGTTCCGATCTTAAGGGCAGGTTCCCCATGCTCATCATAATAAGGACGTTTCCCTAACCAAACAAAAAAATTTAATTAAAGATACTTTTCATAGAAGATGCAAATAATAATAATAATAATAATAAAGATAATAATAATGTGTGGGATTCCATTATTGTGGACCCGAGCGGCATAATTAATGACACTGAACACGCATCAACCAGACTTATCTCCTTTGCACTTCTTTTTGTTCCAAACCTTTAAAATGAAATGACGACTTCAGCGCTTTTCGTCACTTGGACGAGGAAAAGTAAAAGTCAAGCTGGTATTGGTACGTAAAGTGCCAACTGCATAATGGAAAGACTCTTCGAGAGCTGGTGGTTCCATGGGACAAAAGTATGTTGCCTTTAAAGGAGATTATTTCAGAAAAATGAATGTATTTTTGGTTTGGTTCCTTTATCGAGTGCCAGATTCCACAAATGGTCCCAGCAGCGCAAGCACTAATAATAGAGATAGTTAAACATGACTTTAAGTAATGAAAGGATGGATCTGTAAACCGACCTGTCAACATTGCTACATTTGTGGCCCCGAACGACCAAATGTCCGAAGAAAAGTAATAACAGGCGTCAACGATCACCTCTGGAGCAAGATAAGCATGAGTACCCTCAGTGGACGTTTTATAGGAAACCATAGCATTGGAAGGTCCTGGCTCAGAGAGTTCATCGTTATTATCTTCCGAACAGGCACCAGGACCTGTAAATACTCGACCAAGTCCAAAGTCGCACAACTTCACCCTGTCGCGATCATCGAGCAAAATATTTTCAGCTTTGAAAATTAAAACAAATTATTTCTCTGTCGAAAATTGGAATTGACTCGACCAAATGAGCACCATTGAGAAAGGCGAACATTTTGGTTTGTGTTTCTCTTCAACTTTGTTCTACTGTCGAAAGTGTCAAGGAGAACCGGAAGATATTACAGTTCTCTGAAAGGGTTTGGTTTGGAAAGTTCATGAAATTTTTTAACATGTTCCAATTGGTCAAGAGACAAACCAAAATGTTATCGTCTTTGCCTCTCTGAACGGTCTTTGGTCTTGAGTATATTTACCAAATCAATTACGTTTGATATCCCGGTGGATGATTCCATTGGCATGAAGAAATTTCAATCCTTCAAGAATTCCTTTGTTATACAACATAATCGTCCGGTGGTCCAGTGCTCCATATTCCAATAACTTATCCAGAGACCCCTAAATAATGGTAAGAGAAATTATCATTCCAATTTCATCATTTTAAAATAATATTTCAACTTTTTTATTATTATTTTTTTGATTATTATGGGAAATAATAATGATAATAAAATTTAAGATTCTCACCCCTGAAGCATATCTCATCAATACAAAAGACCTCTTTTCGCCCCATTTCTCCCCAATGAACTCAATGATGTTCTCGTGGTAGAGAAGCTTCCTGTATTTGCCCAAGTTTAGTTCAATACTTTTCTCGTAATTAGGAATCCGTTTGTGTTGTATTTTCTTCACCACGAAGTTTTCATCAAAGTCTTTATTTTTGTAAACCACTCCATAACCTCCTTGACCAACCTTCTCTTTTGATTCAAACGCTGCCTGGACCGAGGCTGAGAAAGAAGAAGTCAAAGACTTCAAATGACATTTGAAAAGTGGTATAAAATAAAAGGGGAACAAACATTAAAGAAACTGTAACGAAAATAATAAAAGTCACAGTGCAGAGATTTTCCTTAATACATACTCGCACGGATGAATGTGGATTGGATTTGTTTAAATCAGGGATGTCCAACCTTTTGATTTAATGGGTCGCATTGCAAACCTAAATATTTAAATAGGCCCTAAAATTACCAGAATATATGATAATGCGTAAATAGGTCCAAAATGAGTCGATACTGGGCCGCATTTACACAATAAGTGGGCCACAATGCGGCCCGCGAGAAGTAGGTTGGACATGCCTGGTTTAACTGAATGCACTTTACAGGCATAATTAAAAAAATTCTCTCTTAACAGACTTGTCAATATACTCTCTCTTGTCACTGTAGAACCCCGTGGAGCGATGATCCAAATCATTCCATTTTCTTTCCGTCTTCGAAGGAAAACAACCGTCCCGCCTTTCTTCGCTGTCAAAGAATCTATCTATACTGTCTTGGACTGATCAGTGTGAGAAAGACAAGGTTGATGAAATGTTCATACCGCTATTTTCAAACCTCTCACCGTGACGACATTTATCGTCTTTCTTGAGCGCTTTTCCTGAGATCATTTAATTTCCTGTTCAACTTGTGCCCCATAATATCAGTTAGAATAAGTGATAATTGATAATTGGTTAAAGGTATGATGCGCGATAATGTATGAAATACTTTCATTCGGTCAGTGACATAATTATATAATTCATAATGCACAATGCGACATGTATTAAGGAATCACTCTGTAAAACGAGAAAAGCATTAACCCTTACAATTTAACTTGAACAAAAGTTCTCGAATGAAACCGTCGTCAGAAGAATTCACCAATGCTTTCCGGTCTTCCTGAAAATAGTTAGTTTCATTCATTTATAAAAGAGACTGAAAAATAATATTAGAAAAGGCCCCGACAAAACCCTGACAATACCGCAAACCAGACGAAGGATCACCTCAGCACCATAGAGTGGACACAGGACTAATGACACCCTATATCTACATAGGCAGCAGTATTCCATCGAACATAATGTTTGTGTTTCATTCTTGGACCTCGTGCTTTTAATTAATTTGCAGAACATTCCAGCTCTGTTAAAAAAACCGGTCAGCTATCAATCGATTTTTCTTTGGAATGAATCCAAGTGAGCATCCAATTTAGAGCATCAGCCACACTTTATGGCTGACCTTATCCCTCCTAATCACTCAAATCAGATAAGCCAAAATTTGCACTTTGAAGACCCACGAACCTCTTCAGAATATATTTACTCCAACATTCGATGTCCGTCCCCTCGTACTAATTGTCGCGTAAGAAAGACAGTTCATTTCTGAAATGTAATTATGACATATTCATTTTTCGCGCTTTCTCAGAGTTTATTTAAACAAATACCACTTCTAAGCATGCGAAAACCTATATCGGATATGTGATTACATGACCTGTTACTGCACCTTTATTACAAGTACAGCCAACGTTGCTGCTTAGTTTAGTTTTAGACCTCAATTAATGCAGCCTCTCCATACTTCAAGAACTCTAACAATCTAAAAATAGTAACTTTTAATTCATTGGTTTCATCCTTGGTCTTTTGCTAGTATTGATTTTATAGGTCTCATTAGTTGAACTAGCTTCGATCAACCCCATTACTCACCAACATTCATTATTATTAGTCTTAATTCGCAGTGCTAAAAGGAGAAAAGACTATTATTCAAATAGGAACATTAGTTTCACCACTGAAGAATTTTAATTGAACTTGAAATTTTGAGCGAAATAATACCTCGTCAAGGGCGTCACACTTGCAACCATGTTCTAGTAAACATTTAACTACAGCGCCGTGACCATTAAGGCTAGCAATATTAACAAGATTCCAGTTACCCTAAATACATGTATTATTATTATTGTTATTCAAATGAAATAAATCGTTACTTGCACAGCATAATCAATATCAATATTTTTGCTCAATAAGACCTTGACTATGTCAACATGACCTCCCTTCACAGCCAAATAAATAGGTCGACAGTTATCCTACATACATTTTATACTTTATTTGATTGACATTAATCAACTTTGTCACAAGCCTCCATGTCACAGCCCTTATCAATCAAGAACTCAACAACACCAAGATGATTATTTTCGACTGCTAAGTGAATTGGTCTCTTATTATCCTGAATTTCTTTTTTATAAACTATTTAGAGCCAATAAATCAATAACCGAATCACGAGCCTCCATGTCACACCCCTTGTCAACCAAGAACTCGTTAACATTTAGATAACCTTTTTCTGCTGCTAAGTGAATTGATGTCTTATTGAACTGAATTTCTTTTTTATAAATTATTTAGTGCAAATAAATAAATAACCAAATCACAAGCCTCCATGTTACAGCCTTTCTCAATCAAGAACTTGACAGCATTAAGGTGACCATTTTCTGCTGCTAAGTGAATGGGATGAGAATAAAACTATTTTCGACATTTAAAGAATATATTTTCAGAGCAAGCCGAGTAACCTTGTCACAAACTTCGTTATCAGAACTCTTGTTGAAAAGAAACTTGACAATATCAATATGACCGTTTTCTGCAGCCAAACTGATGGGTCTCCTTCCCCACTGCATTCATGTTGAAAACAAATTATTTACAATAAACCAATCACTTTGTCAAAAGATTTGATGTCACAACCCTTTTCATCGAAGAACGTGACAATATTAAGATGACCTTTTTCAGCAGCAATGTGAATGGGCCGGATGCTATTCTGAATGAATTTTTAAAAATTATTATTGAAAATCAATTAATCACTTTGTCACAATCATCAAAATCACAACCACTCTCAAACAAAAACTTGACAATATCAAGATGACCGTTTTCTGTAGCCAGATGGATGGGTTTTTTACCAAACTGAAATTTTTTTAAAATTTGCTCATCGAGATCAAATCAATAACTTTATCGCGAGCCTCAGCATCACAACCCTTGTCAAACAGAAGCTTCACTATATTAATATGACCACTTTGTGCAGCAAAATGAATAGGTTTTCTATTAAACTGAAATTGATTTTAAAAAATCATCCATTCAGAATCAATAACGAACCAACGCACAGACTTCAATATCGCAACCATTCTCTATTAAGAACTGGACAATATTTAGATAACCTTTTCTTGCAGCTGAGTGAATGGGTCTCCAATTGTACTTTATTACCTTTAAGAAATTATTTACTGAGAAAGAAAATACCTTTCTACCTCCTCCTCCAATGTCACATTCCCTGCCAAATAAAAACCTGACAACATCCAAATGACCGTTTTCCACAGCCAACTTGATTGGTGTCCAGTCATACTGAAATCACAATTCAAAAATTATTTTGTGAGACCAAATCAATAACTTCATCATGGACATCAATGTCACAACCCTTCTCAAACAAAAAATTGACAATATGAAGATGACCTTTTTCCGCAGCCAAGTGGATGGGTCTCCGACCATTCTGAACCATTTTGTGAAAAATCAATAATTGAGAATAAATCAACAACTTCGCCACATGTCTCTATATCACATCCATGATCAAATAAGAATTTCACAACATCCAAATGTCCATTTTGAGCAGATAAATGAACGGGACTCCTTCCAGACTGAATTTAGTTTTAAAATTATAATTGGTAAGTGGGTGGGCGCAAATAAAGTGACCGTTTTTTATTTTTTTTTTAATATTTTCAAATTCAAAAACTCAGTTCAAACAGAGCTTTATTAATCAAAGTATCACCCAATGGAAGGAATAGACGGCTTCCAACGTGAAATGACCATAATTATACCAATTCCTTAGAAACACGGGATTCTAATAGCGAAAAGTTTCAATAAGGAGTGTTGCACATACCCTTCATTTTTCAACTGTTTCTGATGCATAAATCATCCCAACTTCTTGAATATTTAAATTTGTGAGGGGGTTGAAGGGTATAACCCATAGTTATAAAATTTTTGTCAAGTAATGTTTTCTTTGAGAGGTCGAGCGTTATCATGAAGTAATAGAGGACATTTTTGTTAACTAACGCTACTTATTGTCGCAGAAGATTTTTGTGCATTACATCTATTTACAATATTTAGACATGCCTTTAGACATTAATGATCTTAACACATTTCATGATCCAACCATTATCCAGAAGTCATTACACAATATCCCACAACAACCATTTCCATTAAACGTAATGATACGATCAGGAAACGATGCGTTTCTGTTGAGCAAAAGATATCTGGAATAGATATCATAACGGCAGTAACCTATGATTTTCGTTCAATTGGTCCATCTTAACCTTGAAAACTTTGTTCAAATATCGCATGTATGATGAACTTTGGTGTTTCGAAACTTATAGTGAGTCTACTTCGATCATTGTTTTCAACTAATCATCATTAGCTGACTGAAGTCTACTACCATTTTCCTTAAATTTTTCAGAAACATTTTGTCAATTAATGTCTTATTACGTTTCTTGTCGCTTTGCACCATAATGAACAGGTTAGAATTTGTGTAAGAAAACCATCGGAGTTGTAAAAACTTCTAAGATGGATAAATAAATTGGTGCATTTAAAAAATTAACCGCCTTTTTATTAAGCAGAGAACGCGCCTTAGAAATAGAGTTACCAATATAAATGTATTCTAAAATTATTGATACGGAAACAATTTTTGGAAAACGGTCATTATTTTTGTTCCAACATAATATTATACCATTTAGAGAATAAAATAATAACTTTTTCGCAAGCCACAATGTCACATCCCTTCTCTACCAAGAACTTTAAAACATCATCGTGACCTTTTGCTGCAGCTAAGTGAACGGGTCTTCTATTTTTCTGATTACATTTTGAATAAAATTTTCATAGAGAAAAGAGAATAACTTTGTCACAGACGTCAAAGTCACACAAGTGATCAAACAAGAACTTCACAACATCCAAGTGGCCATTTTGTGCGGCTAAGTGAAAGGGACTCCTTCCAATCTGAGTTCATTTTAAACAGAAATTATTTCTTGAAAAAACAAATGGAAAACTTTATCGTGAGCATCAATGTCACAACCATTCTCAAACAAGAACTCCACAGCACCCAGATGGCCACTTTCTGCAGCCAAGTGAATGGGTCTCCGACCATTCTGAACTTACTTTTACAATTTGCTAATAAAAAATACACCATTAACTTCATCACAAGCACCTATATCACATCCCCCGTCAAATAAGCGCTTCAAATCATCTACATGATCTTCTTCTGAACCGATGTAAATTGGTGTCGTTCTCTGAAATTATTTCTAAACATTATTTAATAGGAAGAATTGAAAGACCCAGTCACAGTCTCCAATTTTAGAGGTCCTTTCAAACAAGAACTTGACAACATCAAGATGACGATTTTCCTCAGCCAAGTGAATAGGTCTCTTGTTTTTCTGAGCTCACTTTAAAAATATTTCATTGAGAATAAATCAATAACTTCGTTACGGGCTTCACAATCACAACCCCTCTCAAAAAGAAATTTCACAATATTAAGATGACCTTTTCTCGCAGCCAAGTGAATGGGTTTCGAGTTAGTCTAAATGAAACGGCTAATAATCATACGTTGAGAACAAATCAATCACCCAATCACAAGCTTCTATGTCACTACCGACTTCAATTAAAAACTTCAAAATGTCAATATGCCCATTTTTCGCAGCAAAATGAATGGGTCGCCTACCAAACTAAATTCATATTTAAAAATTGATTATTGATAACAAATCAAATACGTTGTCACGGGCATCGATGTCACAGCCCTTTTCAAACAAAAATTTGACAATATCAAGACCAAATCTTGATACAGCGTGGTGAATAGGTCTTCTATTATCCTTAATACAATTTTAAAAATTATTTCTTGGGAACAAATCAATATATCAAAATCCCAGTCACAAGCCTCAATGTCACAACCTTTCTCAAACAAAAATTTGACAATATCAAGACGAGAAGTGGATGCAGCCAAGTGAATCGGTCTTCTATTTTTCTAAATTCAATTTTAAACATTATTTCTTGCGAACAAAATCAATAACCGAGTCACAAGCCTCAATGTCACAACCTTTGTCCAATAAAAACTTAATCACTTTAAGATGTCCTTCTGCTGCCATGTGAACTGGCCTCCTTTTATTCTGAATCCCATTTAAAATGATTTATTAAGGCAAAATCAATAACTTTGTCACAAGCCTCAATATCATGACCCTTCTCAAATAAAAACTGAACAATATCAAGATGACCATTTGCTGCGACCAAGTGAATTATTTTGTCTCTATTCTGAATAAAGTTCAAATGATCATTTACTACGATCAAATCAAAACCTCGTCAAAACTTTCAGTATAATAGCTCCGCTCAAACAAGAATTTGAAGACATCCGGATGACCTGTTTCTGCGGCTAAGTGAATAGGTCTCCTATTTGTCTGAACTCATTCTCAAAATTAATGATTGAAAACAAACTAATAACTTTGTCACAAGCCTCAATGTCACAACCCATGTCAAGCAAAACCTTGACAATATCAAGTTGGCCCTCTTTTGCTGCCATGTGAATAGGTCTCCTATTACTCTGAATTCAATTTTAAAGTGAATTATCGACAAAAAATTTACAACTTCATCACAAGCCTCAATGTTACAACCCCTTTCAATCAAAAGGTTGAAAACAGTCAGATGACCTCTTTCTACTGCTAAATGAATAGGTCTTTTCATCTTCTAAATGTCCTATTATAAAACAATATTTGTTGAGACGAAATGAATAACCCTGTCACAAGCTTCGAGGTCGCATCCACTCTCTACTAAAAATTCGGTAATCTTAACATGATTATTTTCTTCAGCTAAATGAATTGGTCTTTTTCTCTCCTAAATTCAAGCTTAAGAATCCATTTTAAAGGAAATCAATAACTTCACCACTAGCCTCAAGGTCTGAACCCTTTTCAAACAATAGCTTCACAACATCAATATGACCTTTTACTACTGCCAAGTGAATAGGTCTTTTCTTTTCCTGAATTTCATACTTTAAAGGAATATTTGTTGAGACGAAATTAATAACCCTGTCACAAGCTTCAATGTCGCATCCATTCTCTATTAAAAATTTGGTGATCTTAACATAATTATTTTCTTCAGCTAAATGAATTGGTCTTTTTCTCCCCTAAATTCAAGCTTAAGAATCCATTTTTAATGAAATCAATAACTTCATCACAAGCCTCAAGGTCACAGCCCTTTTCAAACAATAGTTTGATAACATCAACATTACCTTCTTCTACTGCCAAATGAATAGGTCTTTTCTTTTCCTAAATTTCATATTATAGATCAATATTTGCTCAGATGAAATTAATAACCCAATCACAAGCTTCAAGATCACAACCCTTTTCGATCAAGAACTGCACAATGTTAATATGATTGTTTTCTTCAGCTAAGTGAATAGGTCTCTTTTTATTCTGAATTTATTTTCAAAAATTATTCACATCACAATAAATCAATAACTTTGTCACGAGCATCAATGTCGCAACCCTTCTCAATGAGAAATTTTACAATGTTATAATGACCTTTTTCTGCCGCTGAGTGAATGGGTCTCCTATTTTCCTTAATATTTTTTAAAAGCTCATTTATGGGCAATAAATAAAACACCCACCCAGTCACAGGCCTCAATGTCACAATCATTCTCTATTAAGAATTCGACAATATCAAAATCATCTTTCTCTGCAGCTGAGTGAATGGGCCTCCTCCCATTCTAAACCGATTCTTATAAATTATTTCACTAAGTTTATCACTTACCCGGTCACAAGCTTCAATGTGGCAACTCTTCTCAACCAACAATTTCAAAATGTTAAAATGACCGTGCTCCGCCGCTACATGGATGGGTTTGTTTTGAGTCTATTTCAAAAATTTTGAATTATTTAGAGGATTATTCGAATACCCAGTCACAGGCCTCCATGTCAGCACCCTTGTCAGATAAAATCTTGACAATATCAATGTGACCATTTTCTGTAGCCAAGTGAATGGGTTTCCTACCAAACTGAACTCAATTTTAAAGTGCTTTTAGAGTACAAATTAATAACTTCATCCGTAATCTCAATATTACACCCTTTGTCAAGTAAAAGCTCGAAGATATCAACATGACCATTCCTTGCAGCCAAGTGAATGGGTTTCATATATTTCTGAATCGATTATTAAAAGATATCGTTTGAGAAAGACCCAATAACTTTATCGCATGGTTCAACGTCACAACCTCTTTCGATCAAGAACTTAGCAATAAAAAAGAAACCTTTCTTGCAGCACAGATGAATAGGTCTTCTGTCGTCCTATGTATACCATTTCTTAAAGTCACCAAGACACGTAACCATGTAAATCACCTCTCCACATATTTCCAAATTGAGCGGATCTACTGCCAAAGCCTTTACTGTTTGAAGTTCTCCCTTCTCACAGGCAGCAAGCATTGGATGAGTCCCTTTCTGCACAAAAGATCAAATTATCCTTGAAAGCTTACCAGAAATAATATTTTATTTGAGAAAGGAAACGACGAGCGATCAGCATCCGCGACACAAATATTCAAAATGACAAAAATCGATCAAAAGAACTGTGGAAATGTATCAGAAAACGTGTTCCATTTCAATTTGCAACTGAAATTCCTTGTTATTTGATTAACTTACCTTTTTACTCTGAGTCAACGTCGTCATAAATCACCAGGGTTACAGCAATATTTGAAAGCGAGCGGGCATGAGAGAGAGAATTAAAACAACGACCGTTTTTTGTTGATTTTACATTAGATTTATTTTTCAATAAAACCGAAACGTCTCAAATTACGTTTCCAAGATTTAAACCGTAACCGAAACGCGACGGTGAGGATTAAATTGTCAAATTAAATCGCGAAATGAATTTTCAAAGTTTCAAAGCTGAATAAAATTCTGAGCAAAGTTTGTCGTGTCTTTACATAAATAATTGATTAATCTCGTGGTGAAAACATTTTAAAAGGAGAACAGAGTTCCGTTTTCAAATATTAAATAAAGGGGACCGCGTTCTGCGTATTATTATTATTGTGCACGTGAAGTGAACATGTGTTCCGTTCAATTTTGACTCAGAAAAGAAACAAAATAAAAATCAAAGGTAACATTGAAGAAAAACAATTCGAAAAAACTAATCAATATACTAAAGGAATTTTTTATATTTTGGTATTTATTTAATTTGAGAACTTCATTATTATTGGTTAATAATATACATAATATAATATTTTGTAAAATGGTAAAGATTAAAATGCTCTTATGTAATAAGATTGTCAACCTTTAGCTGCATTTAGATAGATATAATATGATTGGACGATAATAGACGCAATCATGTCGAATCATAGTCATTCTCTGGATCCCAGGACCCGTGTCACTCGAGATTAATTGTACAGATATCGATTTTGTAGCGGGTTTCAAGTGCCATTTGCTCAGTGAGCCCTTTTTATTTCTTATGGTTTTTTCTACGACTATCAGAAAAGGTCGTTCATCATATGGCACTTTGAGATCGATGAGACTGATAACTTTCTTGTCCATGGATCTGAAAATTAAGTCTATTCACCTCATGTGAACATACATTTATGTTTACATCCAATTTCGTGTCCTTTGGAAACAATAGCGTTAACATACTTTTTTTTAACATATTTTTGTTTCGCTGTTAGCTGGTGTGGACGGGCGGGGCAATGACAATAACTTATATTATAATAACTTCAAAAGTTCTAGTCCAAGATTATGGGTTTTTTACCGATTTTTTTCGCAAAGGATTACGCCCCAGCACTTTAATGCGTTCTGTTCGTAATTCTATTGTCGCTGCACAAAGCTAAACTGGATTTGAATCAAAACTCGCACAATAATACTTTATCCGAATCAAAAAAGTCACAATAAAACTTTATTGAGTAACGCAAAAACAATCGCTTCATTTGTCGTAAAATCACAATCAAATTCGTCAAAGGTCTAAAATCAATAATGAAAATTGTCTCAGAATCAAAATCAAAGAAAAACAAACAAAAATAACCCAAAATCACAAATTCAAAATGACTAAATAAAGGTTTTGTTAATCATAAAAAACGAAATTAAAGATACTCTCACCATAATCGACAAAGGGGTCCCCGGGTCGTCTACTAGGCTCAAGATGCCTAGGGATCCCAAAACTCGCGGGGTCCACTTTTATAATCCTATTTCATATTTGTTGAACTAAAAATCATTACTGCAGCCTGTATCTCTCGAATAATCCTCTTCGCGACAATATTGAATAAAGTCTGCTTGGCAATGAATCCTCTTCGTAAAAGTCTTGAATGTGCTTTCCAACGAATATAAGACTACTAAAACTTAATTGAATAATTTTCTGGGCGGCTTTCTGGGAATAACCACCTCTTTTTATAGTCGTAGAGATTAGTCTACGATCACCAATCCCTACGCTTAGAGACATTTATTTTCCCTAATAGCGATTAATCAAAATCTATCTCCACGTCGAGATAGAGTCCGATTGAAAATTTCCTATTTTCAAACTGTTATCACTGATTAATAGGAAGAAATTCGAATAAGCCTTGGTTATTGACGGGATTCATTTTCTGTCCTGGACTCTTTAAATGGAAGTTAGTTTTAACATTAAAGTTTTTCTGAATGACTCAGAACAATCTTTGAATGAATCTTCTTTGCTTGCATCAGTGTTTCCAGTTATTTCTGCATCAAATCCAACGATATTTTTATTTCGGTTTTCCAACCAAAGGTACCTGAGTAATGGGAAACTCATTTCATCATCATTTTAGTCACTTGAAATCTCGTACAAGTTAACTTTATTAGATCTCATAGTCAAGCTGTAATCATTTCATAATCCTAAGTTCTCTACGATCGAGACGTGACCCTGAAAGGATTACAAAACGTTTATCATTTATAGCCTGGAAGTCTTCTACTTATCAGTCACACTCCATCCAGTCACATGTTTCAATAATAATAGTGATTTTAATAGTGACTGCTGATTTTTCTGTCAGTAATTATTTTCAGAAAGACCAGAAAGCATTCTTCATTCGAGCACTTCTGTAAGGGTCAACGCTTTTCTCGTTTTGCAGAGTGATTCCTTAATACATGTCGTATTATGCATTATGGATTATATAATTATGTTACTGATTGAATGAAAGTATTTCATACATTATCGCGCATCATACCTTTAACCAATTATTCTGTCTGATATCAACCATTACTACAAAAATTCACTAACAATTACAGACAGGGAAAACTCTCTTGTAAATGTTTGTTGTTCTTTATTTCTATCTGAAATCCATTCAAATATTTGCCAATAATGATTTTTATCAATCATTATTACATCGATTTTGATGGACTTGAATTTTGAATTGTTTCTACTTCTGATGAACCTTATTTTAAAGTCACATTAGAAAACAAAAGGGATAGAAATTGTTTTGTAAATTTATATTTTCACCTGATTTTATTACATTTTAATTTCAATTTAAAACTATAATTGTTTCTGATAAACCTAAGGCATTTGATGATTGTAATAAAGAAACAGTTAAATTTCCATTTTTACCTAAATTTGCTGCAGTTGCTGGATTTAAAGGTATTTCAAAACAATCAAACTTTTTGTTGGTAATAATTGTTATTCAAATCCAAATCCACCATTTTGTAACAAATGGGGAGATAATGGCTTGAACGGATGTCTTAGAAACATTCTAAACATATTCACTTTCAACGGTTTACGATAACATTTCTTCACCTCTTAAATTAAAAAAAAATACTGGTATTTTTCTATCATATGAAGATTGTGTGAATCACAAAAAGTTCATCTTTTTCTGTGAACTTTCAAATTAATTTCAAAAGGAATTTCAAATTTTTCTTGATTTTTCTTTGCCTCTGTTAGAGTCTTACAAGGATTTCTTCTACAATTCTGAAGTGTCTTCTTGTAGTTCCTCAATATCGATTACATAGCCTGGTCTGTGATTTCTTTTTTGTGACCCGCATATTTCCAGTTTTTGCAAAATGCTTTTTCTGATGGAGAGCATTTTAAAGACTTTTGGTAATTGAATTCAAAGTAAACTCAACCTCTTGAAGTATATTCTTCCAATTTCCAGACTTTTCCAAGCAGTTCCTTTGCAGTCCGAAATTGTTCTTCAATCAATCCGTATGATCAGTGGTGATAAGGACTGGAAAAATAATCTCTTGCTATATTTTCTATGAACATTATAGTTGCCCTTGAGACAGATCCTTTTCCACAATCTACATAAATTGCTCAAGACGCTCCAAACATCAAAACAAAGATGCATTCTGAATTGAACTCATTATTGCTTTCTGGTCTTGTCTTGAAAGCGCGATTAATCTGATAAACCTCTTGTATCGATCAATTACGGAAAGATATTATTCACACTTTGGTCTTATCTTCATATTAATTCAAATGACAGCTGAGGAATATAAAAGTGACCATTCCATTGGAATTCAATTTTGTAAAATCATTGCTCTCTTTTCACAGCACGATAAATTAAGGACGTTGTAGACGCATTTTCGAAAGCCCGTGACACCATTTGATTTGATTGCCATAAACATTGATTGTCGAAAAATTCATTGAGAATATTGTGGCAAACATCGAAACAAATCTCAACAAAATCGAAGTATAAAACTTATTCTTTCTTTCGTCAGCAGAACATATTTCTCTTCTTTGAAATAATAATTAATCTGGATCTTCTCACTGTAATTATTATTATTATCATCATAATTATAATTTCCTGATAAGTGTAAAAATAGAAAGATAATAATTGTTCCTTCATTCGACCTCTTTATAAAGAGAAATGAAAAAGGAAGTGAATGCAGTGCCAGGAAAACATTTCCTCTCCAAATTAAAATCAACAAAGACGATTGTTGAGAATCATTTGCTTCCACAATTGTTACAATGATAAAGGTTTAGCGCTTCCTTCGTGAGGGTTTGAACAATTACTTTTTCATTTCTAATTCTTTTCAATTTAATAATAATAATAATAATAATAATAATAATAATAATAATAATAATAATAATAATAATAATAATAATAATA